>VXBC01004061.1:597734-687112 GCA_013399945.1 Ploceus nigricollis | reverse complement strand
AGCTGTTTTAACTACATGCTGTAGACAGGCTTTCAAAAACAAGATGGGGAAAAAGATTTGAAAGCGTTCATCAGGAGAGAAAAGCTATTTTGGTCTTGTTCTGCATTCATGGGGCAGGTACCACGATTTTTTAAAAAACATTAGCAACATGGACATAATGACTAGAAATAGTAAGCAATTGGTATCTCTTAATGGCCTGAGGCTTAAGGAGGGTAGCTTTTAGGTAGATGTTAGGGAGAAATTCCTCTCTGTGAGGGTGGCGAGGCCCTGGCAGAGGTTGCCCAGAGCAGCTGTGGCTGCCCCATCCCTGGATGTGTTCAAGGCCAGGCTGGATGGGCTTTGGAACAATGTGGTCTAGTGGAAGGTGTCCCTGCCCATGGGAGGATATTTAAGTTTCCTCTCAACCCAGTCCCCTTCCAACCATTCTATGATTAAAGTATCACAACCTAATAAGGAACCATTACCTTTTGGCAAAAGAGTCTGACAAACCTGAACAGTTTTGGAGGCAAGATGCTGAAACGGGTCTTGTCTAAAATTTTCCTGATTCTGTTTCTTCCACCAGATACAGTGTTTGCTTTCAATTTCTTGTTTCCTTTTTCACGGGGAAACATCTGTTCCACATCTCCAGGCATATCTGGGATAGAATAACGGTTGTTTTTCTTTTCTGCAATTTTTGGAATATGTGGAATTCCATTCTTCTCCTGTCCTATCCTGCAGAGCAGCTCCTTAAACACTGTAAGAGAAGATACAGTTGTTGTGAGCAACCTTTGCACACTCAGAACTTCACAATGAATTCTTCTTTTCCCCCCAAACCTTTTGCTTCTCACATCCCAGGGAGAGAATTAGGAAACTCTGCATTCAGGGCAATAAGCACTATGCATTTACTGGCTTTTTGTTTGCATCTTTTAGGCAATGGAGTGCACATGCCTCTTCAAGAGAAACTGCAACACAGACTGGTATTTTCCCAAACTGCCTTTGCCTCTACTAACACTACTTAACAGAAGCTGCATCAGATTTCCTATTGCATTTTTGAAACTAAGCTAGTCTGTAACCCACACTGACATTCTCAAAGCTAGAATTCCATGGAAATTATAGGGGGTTTGTTCTGTTTCTTTCCACATATAAGCTGAAAAAAAAAGTTCAAATTGTCTGGTCAACATCAATTACTTCTTTAAAGATCCTTTAAAAATATTTTGAAAACCTTTCAAGTCAGAAATTCAGTATTTTCTGTTGAAAAAATGGTGATATGGGAAGAATGCAGAACTGAAAACAATGTAAATTACTCAGATTGTCCCTATGAGGAAGGCAACCAAACTTTTCTGGACAGAAAGTCCAATTAAATGGTAAATTTCTGTTGTATAATAAAAGCTAAGGCTACAAGCTTTCCTAGTATAGATTTGAATAGAACAACAGGAATTGCTCATAGTCAGTACCAGACACTTAACACTCAATTAAAAAGTCAGGATAATAAGTATCACTGTTAAAAAAAGCTTCAAGATATTAATTCATTCAAATTTATCAGAGAAATCACCTTGAAATTCTATCAGCTAGCAGGAGGAGATTAGAACCCACTTGTAAATGTATGTTGCTCACATTTATAATACAAATGAACAACCTATCACTGTCTCAGTTATAGAGATGCTTCATTTCATGTCATTTCACATTAGTCTGGACCACTGGTGACTGGTTGCTTCAAGCTTTTTTTGTATTATGCTAATAAGTAACTGCTGAAGGCTTGAACTTTTTTAGCTACACAGTGATAAACATAATACAATAATGAAAAGAAAATCAATAGTGAGCAAGGGCAGGTAACTGGAGGAAGGAAATAGGAGAAGAAAACCATCAGAAGATATTGGTACAACTATGGAGGAAGGAGCTATCCTGTGCACAGTCTCCTTCTTTCTGTAGCTCTTGTAATTCTGTTGCCTGAACAAGATTATGGAAAAAGAACAGATGATTTGCCTGAGATTTTAAAGAGGTATTTAGGTGTTTATATTCATGATGACAATTAAAAGCCAACATTTATATGCCATACCACTTTTTATATCCCCTTTTCAATTATAAAGGTAATTTATCCTCTCATTCTTACAGCCACTAAAAAAAGTTTTTACAAAATCCCAGTCTTACATTTTTGCTGTTTCTTGGCAAAAATATTTTGGTCCAGTTCCCCTGGCTTTGTTTCAGCCCCACTGCATGGAGGGACACTAAATCAGCTTAAACAGTCATCTGAGGATTTCTCAGAGAGTTGAAGAGCTGCCTGTGCTGGCTCTGTGCCACTCAACATGCAGCCCTTGGCACATGAGAACTTATCCAAGCAAACAGAGACACAATGAGGGGACTTCTGCACAACTGCTCACCTCAAGAGCAAGTTGGGAAAAGAAAGTGGAACCCTATTGCACTTATAAAGCCAGAAGGAGTGGAGTTTTCCCTTCACACATAAAAATATATAATATATAAAGTCTACTCACCAAAAATATTTGTTTTTACAGTAATGGAGAGATGTGTGTTATTCTTTAAGATTTCCAGAGCTTTTACAAAGGTAATGTTCTCAAAATTCTGTCCATTTACTTCCATTATCTTTAAGAAATAAAAATTGGGACTATTAGGAAAACATCTGTCTCACAGACTTACAAATACAAAGGTGATAATACAGGCACAGTAAGAACTTCCCAGAAATTACCATATCATCTTTACAGCAGCTACAGAATGAAAACATTCCATGTAAAATAACTATTTTCATTGTGTCAGAGAAGTTATATCCTGTAAATAAGTCAGGACTTCCATTTTTACTTGAAAAATGCTCTAAATAAATTTATTTTCTATGATAACATGACATTCTTGTAATTAATCAGAAATGGTGGCTTATGAGCCACAGAACTAATATCACTTCAAAAGCTGGATTTTCACAGAGTGTAACCTGTCACTGTTTCACCTGCCTCAGTGAGCTGGGATCAAACACATCAGATGAGAATCAATCCACAAAACAATCTGATGGTTTCAATCTAACTGTATCTCCAATCAGAAAGTTTCAAAAAATAACCATAGCTTGGTTTCTTCTCCCATTCTCTTTTTGGAATATTTAAATATTTTACATATTTTGAAAACTATTTAATAGAGATAGAGATGGAAGTTGAGCTGTGGCGCTCCCACACTTGCCAGTGGTTTGGTTTTAGTACACAGCAGAACATTTCTGTTGAGAACAACCAAGAGGTGGGTGAAGCAGAATATTTTAAATTAACTTAATTGTTTTTACCTGATCACCACGCTTAAGTCCAGCTTCTGCTGCTTTACTGCCTATCTCCACAGTCTCTACAAAAATACCAAACCCCTTGTCACTGCCTCCAAGAAGGCTGAAAAACAGGGGAGAATCTCTGGAAGGTTTTTGCAGGGTGATTTGTCTCCATTTTGCTTTGGCAGCACAGGCAATATTCAGCAATCTGAGATGGCCTTTCATTTTCTGTAACACAGAAGACACAAAATGCAGTGCAATGTTTCTTTTATCAGAAATGGAAAAACAGTTACGAAAAATACTCCAAGTGCCAGAAAATAGGTTTTTTGATGCCAGATTTTCAGATCTTACTAAATAAACCTTGTCCTCTTTTGCAGAAATGCAAAAACTCCCAAGTGAGTGCCATAGGTATTACTTTATATGGCCTTTATATCTAATTTATACTTAAGAACAAATATGTCCCATGTTAAAAGCCACCTGTTAACTGTTACACTTAGAGACTACAGCTGTTAGGCACTGGTAAAACTCAAAAATTGAAGTATGTAGTACTAGAAAATGTGACATTCATTCTTTTTCCTCCTACCGTATCTTCCAAGTTCTTTTCAAATTCTTCCAGGAATCGAGTCATGGCAGGATCTCCTTCAAAGTCATTAAAATGATTGTTCACCCACAGTAACACTACTCTGGTAACCTGTAAGAACAAANCTTACACTTGAAATCATCTTATTTTTCCCTTTATTTGTGGAAGCAAAGAAAAATTTAAAAACCCAAGTATTTTTATACCTAAAAAATACTGGCTACATCACCCAGTACCTACTGGTGCATAAATTTATCTTCAGCTAAGCCTTCCTGACATTGTTCATGAAAAGTACCTTTTAAAGCATCCTAATGATTTCTTTAAAGAAGTTCTAGTTGTGATAATAAAAAGCTTTCTTCTAAGAAATTTTAGTTAAGTCTTCAGATTGCTTCTGTAGGTGCCAGAGTCACCACTATTCATGATAGTCAGTCTGACAACTATATTATCCACCCATATTATTATAAAAAAAATCTAAGTCTATAGCAGTTTCTCTTCTAAAATTATAACATTTCTGCTTTTGTTTGATGACACACTTCTCTTTATCTTTCCTTTTATTAAAAACCAGTAGTTGCCAAAATGAAAAGTATGGAAAGAAGTAAGAAGAGAAGCAGTAACCACAACAGACCCTGCACAACTTCATATACAAAACATCTCATGTTTTGACCGTATGTTGGACTTCCTCAGCTCAAGGCTAGAACACATAAAAACACTGGCTAAGAATCAACAAATTGGCATGATGTAAGTTCCAGACGATGAAGGTTTTTCATTAATGTGCACACAGATAGAGTGGAACCTAGTTTTATTTATCCTAGCTTATCAGCAATACAAAAAGGGATCAATTTAAATTTATTTTCACCAAAAATATTAATCTCTTAGACTCCAACCAACCTTATCCCTGAGGCTGTCCACTGTGAACCATTCCAAGAGTTTATTTCCAACTTCCAAGGGACTTGTTAGAAACGTTCTGTATGTTAAAAGAAAATCTTCGATGTAGGTTGGATCCACAATAGAATGTTCCTCTATTAAGTGCATGATGAGTCTCTCGGGTGTTGCCTTAAAAAAGCAAATGAAAAAATAACTGATATCTCTCATCACTACCTCTCCCTAAAGAGTAATTCAACATAATCCCTCGTGATCAGCATAATCCCTTTAGAAATGTCAGTTATGGCCAACTCAGGAGAAAATGTACCAATATGTTTAAATCAAATCCTCCTGCTTCTCTCAGCCCTGACACTTTGCATAGGTAACACCTGGCTAAAACAACTTAGTAAATTTCCTTAATTTTAATTTTTAGTAAGCAGTTTAAGTTCCTCTTTCAGATTACAAAAAAAAAAAAAGTCATAAAGACCCCAAAGATGCTCCCAATACAAAACTCAATGTATGTATTGAACAGGTTACAATGGATGTAACTTTAATAAAGGGGAAATGGAAGTACCTTTGGAATATAACACACATTCCTTCCAATCAAGTTTTTTGAGCTGACACAGACCAAACTGAGTATGTATACTAGATTCAAACTGAAATTGTATTTATTTACTAATAAACAAAAGTTTAATAGAATAATGGAAAGCATAAAAAGAAATGCACCTTGATAACAATGTGTCCTTTTCTGGTTCCACTGCGATCCAGTTCCCTGTGCTCCTTTACCATCACAATTTCTCCTTCTTCCTCCACTTTGTGAGTGTTTTTTTCCACATGGTTCAGAATCCTCCAGTAGTCTTGCTGGGCTATACACACAAACTGTCCCCAAGGAGAACAACAATGATTAAAATATCTAAAATATGAATGTATCCCCATCTCCAGGCTGAACAATCCAAACTCCCCCAGTCTCTCTCCACAGCAGAGGGGCTCCAGCTCTCAGAGCACCTTTGTAGCCTTCTCTGGACCTGTTCCAATCTGTTTTCTTGTATTAGATGATTAAAAATAAGAGACAGTTATACAGAATTGCAACCTTACCTGACAATCATCTACTTTGGTTCTGACCACTCCATTCATGTACTGTTTGTCCAGTGAGGGAGTAATCCCAAAACTATTTCCCATACAGAGACTCTCACTCTTCCCATCAGGATAGCTGATTTCTACTGTGCCATTTAAAATAACATACCAAGAATCAAGCTAGAGAAAGCAAAAAAAAAAAAAAAAAAAATAATTAAAAAGTGAAGTTAATTCAACAACTTTTGTAAGCTCTTATCTCAGAAAGGCTCATTCCTGTAGCCTCCAGTTTGTTGTCATCACTTCTCTGCAACATTTAATTCACCAAACTGCACTGTAAGGCAAGAGATGGAGACCAAAACGGGAATGCTTTTCAGCTTTCTTCATTCACTTCAGAACTGATTCTGGAGGGCGAAATACTGATGAATAGATTGTTTTCTCAATAAGTAGGCTAACTGCTATGATATATTTGTACCATTTAGTGAGAATGAACATTCTTTCCCTGGGTACCCATTTAGTCACTGCCAGAGATGAGCCTACCTCACCCCTTCTTGGAGGGATGAACAGCAAATGCCATTCCAGATGTCTTGATCCAAGCAGGAAGAGAGATTTCAAGATAGTGATTCAGGGCACCTATGCTGGGAGCCTGACTACTGATTTAACACCTCTTCTGGAAGCAGGGACTTACTTCCTGGCCGTCTTCAAGTATGATGGCTCCTGCTTGCTCCACGACTTCAAATATCATCACTGAGCACAGCTCTCTCCTCACAGACATGGTCATGTTGGCAAAGGCAGGGAGCTGATGCATGAATTCCAATAATTGTTCTGTTGGACAAAGGAAACATTGGTATGATGACTGCAAGGCCCAGGGTTTTCCTTGGACTCCTTACTCTCCACAAGTGTATTAAACTTCAGTTAAATTCATTTGAAAATTGCTCAGTGGTGTTACACTTCCCATTAGTGCCTGTGTGCACTTTGTCATCAACAGCCAGAACTCAGCTCCACAGCCTTGCTGGTGTTCTGATTGACTCTCAGAGCAGCAGTCTAGCTAAGAGTAAAAGCACTTCAGCTTCAAACATTTAGAAAAATTAAAAATACCCCTAGGTACAGTAATTATAAGCTAGACAGGAGCATGAAATGATTTTCCAGTGTTCAGAGACGCAATCTGAAGTACAGCAGAAAGCAAATTTTGCTATTGAAATTCATGCCAATTTCTAGTTAAACACTGCAGTAAATTATCTTCATTTTAACTGTTTTGCAGCTTACAGTTAAGTATACCTATATTCAGTAATAGTATGTTCTCTTTGCTATTTAATAACTACTTCAACAGTTTCAGGCAGTCAGAATTACCTTGCTACATGTCCCATTACATCAATGTATACAATGACTGTAAAACATCACATCTCAAGTATCACAAAGACTGTTGTTCTAAATACTTGGATTCTCAGAACAAATACTCTCTCAGATAACAAGAGAAGACATCATTCAATTAAGAGTATCAACAGAGCAAAGTGAGACATCACTCAATTATTAAGATAAACATTGAACATTAACTCATTAAACAGTTTTTGGTTATGCTTCTCTCACAGATGTTACATGAAGTAGCCCTATGTAAATTTTACTACTGTATTTTTCCTCCTCACCTATGTCATCATCAGTTTTATCTGCAGGCTCTTTCTCAAGGCACTCTCGGACAACATCTCGCCCTAGAAGTGGATCAGAAGTTCTGTCAATATCTTCATCCTCCTCCTCTTCTTCATCTTCAGAGTCTACAGGTGCTTCCGGAAGACCCGTTAAATCAACATCTCCCATCTCACTTTCTGTAGCCTACAAAGAAAATGTCAATCAGACAGAGAGTTCAATGTCCTCAGTTCAATGATTTATCGTCTGAGGTAGCTAATTTAAAAAAACCTAAATTCTGTGACCAACAAGTCTAACTAGAATCTCTAACAGCTCCCTTTCTGAACACTGAGTAAAACATGTTATGCTGAAATCTACTAGATTCTCATTTTACAGCATTTATTCTCTCTTTCTTATGAATTCATGTGACAAGGTTTTTTCACCATTTGAGCTACAGTATTAACAAAATAATAATATAGTTTAGTAATATCCTTGGTTACCCAGTGCCTGTGGACCCATTTTTACTGTCAGAAATAGACAGCAACACAGACATCACCCTGAGCAGACAAACAAGACAACGGTCAAAGAGAACAAAACATCAGCAACAAAAAGCAGAATCACATAGAAATCACTTGCACTGATTCCTTATGTACAGTTTAAATGATGTAATGGCATGAAAATAAATTTCCAAACAGATGGAAGGGGAAAAAAAAGTAGTTTCAAATTTTCAGCTTCTACAGAGTAGTTGCTCAGTCACTTTTTTTAAAGCTTAAGCCAGAATGCAAATTATTTTTCTGTTTAAATTCAGAAATTTGAACAACAAGATGTGTCACTGAAAAGTATAAGGCAATTATATAAAAACTTGCAGAAAATGGAGTTTGTTTTAAAATGAGCAGATTTACAACACTCACTTTCACTTTGAAGAAATCCTTGAGATTTTACAAAAACACTGAACTAAGGCATCAAGTACCCTGCATGTTCACAAAACGTCCAAAATAAAGGATGGATTTGAACACTGTAATGGGGCAGAGCACAGTTTCTCTGGACAACCTGTACCAGTGTCTCAAAACCCTCACAGGCAAGATTTTCCTCCCTATATCCAAGTTACATCTATCTTTTGTCCTTGTCACTACAGGACACGTTAAAAAGTCTTTCTAATATATCTGCTTTAAGTATTGACAGAGTGCAACAAGGTATCCCTGAGGCCTTAATCCCTTTTCTCCAGTCTCTGGGGGCTTCACATGACTGCCACAACTGCCAGATGGAGAGTGCATCCACAGTTCCATCAGCCAAGTCCCTCAGGATCCTGCCAAGCACTGCCTTGGGTCCCACGGACTTGTGTATGTTCAGATCCTCAGGTGCTCTCAAACACGACCTTCTCTTCCCAGGGCAAGGACTTTGTTCCCCTAGTCCCTGCCTTGATGTCCAGAGTGTGGAGAGATGTGGGAAGAGCAACGTGTGAAAACTGAGACAAAAACTGCTGAGTGCCTCAGCCTTCTCCATGTCATCAGTTCTCCTGCCTTATTTACTGAGGGAACAAAGGACAATTTCTATCTGTTTTTTTTGGGGTTTTGGTTTTTTTTGACTAATGTACCTGTAGAAGCCCTTCTGGTTTTTGTCACATCCCTTGCCAAATCCACCTCCAGTTGAGCCTTACCCTTCCTGATCCCAGCCCTACACATTAGGGCAGCATTCCTATATCCCTCCCAAGACAAATGTCCCTGATTCCACTATGCATTTTCTTGTGCTTCATTTTCATCAAAAGGTCCTTACTTGGTCACTGCTCTCCTGCTCTTACGGCCTCTCATAAAACCATATTCATTTCAAGCGATTTAATCTCACCAGACTGCACTGTCTCCATCTCCCTACATGCTGATGTGAGCCCCAATACCTGCACAGAGGAACAGCTTTGTCAGCCTACACCAGAAAAAAAAAAAAAATACTGGGGTTTAAATAGAATCTTGGGCCTTGGAGCTTGTCCTCATTTTGGTAATTAGCCAGCAAACCTAATAAATAAAGCTTAAACGATTTTAAAAAATCTACTTCTTTCAGAGAAGGATAACAATATAGAGAGGGTTAAATCTGTTTTACATTACATCACTTTATTGGCTTCTGTAGCTCACATTAACAGTTTTGGAATTAAGCCCAAGCGCAAATTGTACTTGGAGAGTCTCAGCAGCACATGATCAGTACAGCATTTTATTCGAGGACTTTTCTAGCATTTCTTCATCTAAACAGCCACAATTTACACCAACTTCTCCATTCTATGACAAACAGCAGCACCAATCCTCACTTTGATACACCCATGCTAAACCAGAAAAACTGAGGCTACAGGTTCTGCCAAATTTTTTATATCCTATATAGGAAAATAGACAAATCAACTCCTTTCTTGATAAATAAGTTACGTTTTGATCCAACTATGAAAAAGGAGCAGGTCTTCCAACTGTGTTTCAAAGATTCCGTGCAGATGGGTGACAGAATGCTGGCAGGTCAGTGCTGGAAGAACAGGAAGGATTTCACTCATAAAGCCATCTGCAGAAGTAGCTGTTCATCCCAACCACAATGCTCCAGCTGTTTCCATTGTCAAATATAAAAATCAATCCTAACACAAATATTTATGAACTACTGATGTACAAAATGAAACCTGAAGCTGCAATCCTCAAATCTCACACAAATATGGATTTCCAGAATCGGGTCCATGACACAAGGGTATCTACTGAAATACACATCCTTGATAAATACTTTATAGATAATCTATTTTAATATCTAAGCCTTAACCACAACTGGAATTATTGCTGGACAATGATGTTTGCTGTTGCTGCAAAGAGTACATACTCTCGAAGTGATAAATGAAGGATTTTGAAAGAAGTGAAAGGAGAGAGAACTGACAGAAATAAACAGGCAGGAAAAAATTTATGCAAACTGGTTGGTCACGAAGAGAAGATGATTGCCAGGTATTGATTCAAGAAACTCATTTCTGAGAGTACAGGTGAGACCCTGTCCAACCACATCTAGAGAGACAACCTGGATTCCCTGTGTGACTCTGGCTGGGCACCTTAGACCCTGTCCCATAAAAAGGCAAAGAAAGAAGTTTTCCCTGTGTAATACCTGTTGAATTCTTTTTCCCTGAGGACCCCTGTAACAGGTCAAAGCAGCTGTACAAGTCTGCATTTCAACTGCTGTATGCACAACCAAACAGCTTCCCCTACTTCCAGCTGAAGACCATAGTTCTGAAATTAAACGTACTTTCAGAAAGGGATTGAAAGAAAAAGAATAAAAATTTTAAAATCCCCTTCAAGCACTAAGTTACTTTAAAAATTGTAGGGAATAACTTACTTTTTCTTTCTATAATTAAAAAAGGTCTGCAGCACAACAGAAAGACACCTGCTCTGCAGTATTCCAAGCAAGCTGGCATTTACAACACACGTATTTGGACATTTTGGTGTCTGTGTTTCAGACACCAAAACACTGAGATCTCCAACAGGGAATAGCAACAGTACAGGACAAGAAAGAAAACCATAAATTTTTATCACTTTTTGCAACTAACTCAGGATTTAACAGTGTCTCCACAGCAGAGCTTACAGGCAGGAATCTTCTGCTGATCTCACCTTAAGCATTACATTCATCATTTCCTGTTTAACTGGAAATGGGCTTTATTCTGGACTGAGAGGCAGCTGGAACAAGTGAAACTTCATTTCAACACTATTGATGAATGCAGTGTACACAGATGAAGAGCAAATCTTTACATATCTTAATAAAACATTGTTTCATTCTTCGGTTCTACCATTCTAATTATGTTTTCCAATTCTAGAATGAAGTTTGTACTAGTTACTGTAAAAACGAATGTTAAGATACCATTAATTCAAAAGGTCATTTCAAGGCTGCATTAATCAAAATTATTCAGAATATTAGCGACACTAATGATATTTCTAAAGAGCTTGGCATGATACATATGAAGCTGAATGCAAAAGCAAAGCATCATTTTCCAAACACTTCATGAAAAGTTGTATTTTGCTGTACCAAAAATGTTTTCAATCATTGAGTCAATACATCACACTCAAAATGTAGGTTTATTACATACCAAAGATATTCTCTAACTTCATAATGTGTTGAGTATTTGGGGGAAAACACTTTTTCTTTTTTGTGATTTCAAAATCTATCTATATTGATTTGTTGCTGCAATATAATGCTGTGTTAAATATTGTGCAATGGCATTATAACACAACATCTATTTATTACTAAGCAATATCTAGTGATCACTTATAGATTTGTGACAAACAGTAAGAGAATTCTCCAACACTAACTGTTACAGCTATGGCAATAAAACCCATAAAATACATAAATGCACAAAAAATACATATTTTATCAGGTTACTATTTGCGCATTAGGCATATGAGAACAAGATACTAAAAATTCACTAAAAAATTAAGGGGGAGAAAATCCCCCTGGTGGGATTGTTGAGGGTTCTCCTCCCTCATGCCATGTCTGTGGCATGTCTTCTCTTCACCTACAGCTTATCAAATGCTGGATTCTCTAATGCTATCTTTCACAGTTAATGTCACTGTAGCTCTGACCATATATGGCTGTAGAATTATCTTGCAAGATCTCGCTCATCAGTGATGAACAGTGATGACCTGCCTCAGCATCAACTTGGCCAGCCAGGAATTCTCTAACAGATGTCCTTATTTCCTTCAGGATGCAAAACCAGACAGGTGAATGTCACTGAAAAGGAAATTCTTACCTGAAAACTCCTAACTCCTAAAACTTAATACAAAATCTGCAGTCATTTTCACATTAATTATTCCTTAGTGTACAAAATACCTAGCACCACAGTTTATTTGTTACACTGCATATAAATATGTTACTCCATAATTTCTTTTATTTATATAATTTTTATGTGTTTAGCAATTATGCTCTTTCGTCATCTATGGATGAGTAGATATAAGGCAATTACCCACACATGATAAAGAGTATTCACTTATTACAAGATATCATTGCTAGAGTGATATCTTTGTTATCAATAATATATTTTAAGTGCTTTTCACTTTGAGAAACCTCTCCAAACTACTCAGGCAGGCAACTCAAGCACCCTGCTGTTATGCCCTTGCAGTGCCTTTTCAAGTGCCAGTGTCTGCGCAGCTGTGGGATCTGTGACACTCTCAGCCCTAACTCCAGGCCTACTGGCAGCTTGTCCTGGGGCTGAGGTCCCCATCACCACGGCTGGTCCAGATCAGAAAGATGTAGCAGCAGCAATGTTGCGGCCCTGCTGTGATCTCCCTGGCAGGCCTTTTCCAACCCCAATGTCCCTGGAGCTGTAGGCTCTTGGACTCTCGCAATCCTAACCCTAACCCAACATCAATTCTGATGTAGTCTTGATTCAGAAAATAAAAAAGAGTAAAAATAATCAAGATACAAAACACCATCTTCCAGCACAGCCTTTCAGAAATAAGAGAATTCATGGAGCATCTTGGAGAGACTCTCTCAGGGATGCCAGCTACTCCTGATCTAGCTGGCAGCAAGCAAATCTAAAGAAGTAGTAAGGTTATAGATTAAATAGGACAAAATGCAGAGACACTTTTAGTGTTCTAAAGTAATTTTTGCTTTAATGTCTTATTTTTCAAGTTCCCTAAGCAATGTATTGCTGTAAATAGGTATCATTAATCTGTTTCCAGTATAGAAATAATATCCAGGCAGCACCTAAGGAAAAGGAACAGGTGTCTAAAATCAAGTTACACCTACACCATGCTCAACAACTGCTGTATACTCTGTATTGTGGTCAGACTGCAACTTGGAAGTGGAAAAGCTGTGAAACTACTGACCAGTACAAATCCAAGCTAAGCCCCCTCATCAATCAGAGCATAAACACCCACGAAATGAGCTCTCTGATTTGACACAAGACAGGTAACTTATCAAATGTGTTATCAGTACACAAATGAAGCTATCTCTGGCTTTCAGCCAATTTCTGCTCTCAGGAAGCCACACTAGAATTTCCACAGTCAATTAGTGCAAAGTGGGTTTATTACCACACTTTTGTTTGCAGAACTGAACATCTGCTATTAGCAATAAATATAAATAATCAAGGACGGTATTGGAAACACCAGGCTGATTTTGAGAGATTTGCTCCATTTCAGAAAGGAAAATGATCCCATGAATCAACAAGTGCTACTTTTAAAAGCCACAGCATACTTGGTGGTACAGAAAGATGTGAAAAGCAACAAAAAGAGCTTTACAAGCTTTAGAGCTTGCTGCATTTCTGTGTCTGTGGGAGTGATGAGCCCCGTGGGCAACACAGGGACAGGTGGAAGCATCAAGAGGGTTTTACCCAGTCTTGGATAAAGGGTCACTCTTCCTGTTTATGGAATAGTTTTAACATCAAGGAAGGAAAACTATGAAACCAAAGCAGTCTTACCTGATAAATATCAGACAGGCTGCTGCTCCCAGAGTCACTGGCAATGCTGCACCCTGACTGGCTCGAAGGGACATGCGTCACCTGGGGATGAGGATTGTCCGTGAGGTGCATCTTGGTAAGGTCAGCTGGAAGCTGAAAATAAAATGAATTTGGGGAAAGGCAGGAAAAAGAAAGGAAAACAAGATGTGTAAGTCTGATTTGAAGACAAAGTTTTTGACAAAACTTTGGTTACACATTTAAATTTGTATTTGAACTGCTGAATTATTGAATCAAAATCAAACAGAATTTGAACCTGTAACTTGACATACATTTTGAGAAAAAGCTAGCTTAGACTAAGCTGACCCAATCACACTTCACATTTCATAAAACTGATGGAAAACAATGCACATTTCTATAAAACAAAGGTCTGGGATATTTACAGCTAAGTGTCATACTCCAAGATGACAAATATATGATGCTGGCCAAACAGCACAGAGCAATTAACCTTAGCTGAAATTGCAATCCATTATGAAGAAGCAGCATTCCTCCTTATAAGTTCAATTTATGCACCTTAGTTCAGGAATAACCTTTAGAAAATATCAATGTAGAACAAAAAGTAATGTAATCTAAATAAAATGTTTGTTCTGTAAAGGGCTTTAAATTTTCTTTAAAGAAATGAGTACACAGAAAGAATATTATGCATTTGGGGTACAGCTATGTACAACAGCACCCCTATTTCATAAATCTATCTGTAAACGAACACATCTAAATTTGAGTGCATAACTCAAGTTCACAAACATATTCTTTCTACTGAAAAAAACCAGCAGTAGTTTTTGAAGACTCAGAACTGCATGGGATACTGTCAAATAAACAGTCCTTTAATTCAGCTGTTTGTTTATATTTTGTCANTTAAAATATTAAATTATTAAAATTGAACATTTAATTTTTTAATATTTAATTTTTAAAATTATACTCTACTATATGAAAAGCACATTGTATCAAGGAATCACAGATTCTCTATTTGCTTTTATCATTTTTAAATTATACAAATTATATACTATTTCCTTAAAGGAAAAGTTATGATGCAGAAAAAGTCCAAAACTACTCCAACAGCATCAACAGTTGTCATCAAAATAAAAAGATTTCTGTTTCTGTAAAATGAACCAAATTCCACACAATCACGTCAGCCACTAGATATTCAGTCCTACAAATTAAAGGACAGTACTGGAAAATACTCTTGAGCTGGTATCAACTTATAAATACTGATTAAACTTAAGAGAAGTGATAAACAGGTTTTGATTTACCATCACAATTCCATGTCCATTATCTGAAGAACACACAAGAGAAGTACTTCACCAAACACCAGTTCACATATTTTCTGAAAACACAGATGGCACCACAGGTCTTGCCAAACCCTCCCCACATCCAGGGAAAAAATTGTTGAGACCCTCTGACAAATGCAACATAATTTTACTACCAAAAACTGTGATGAGGAACATGAGGGATCTTGCATCCCTTGCAACTCCCAGTGACATTCTCATTGGCAATCACTACTCAAACACAACTCAAATCCATATGGCCTATCAAAGAAAACATTACTCTTCCTCACTACCCTAATTTTTACCTTATTCTAGCCTTGGCTTTTCCTAGCAAAAGAAAGTATAAAATATCCAACCTGTAAATTCATACCGATGGTCACATGAAAAGGAGAACGTTTGAAAAGCAAAAGGTTGCTAAAATCCCACAAAAAACCCCATCCAAGCAGAAGGGGGAAGAAAAGGGGTTGGCAGAATGAGGGTTAGGGAACTTAAGTTGTGGTGACCTTGATCTAAATACAAAGGAAACACAACAATTTAAAGCCTACGTTTAGCCACCTGAAAAAGTTTTACAGGCTGAAAATACCTATTTTCAGGATTTGAGAACAGCAAAAAGGACAAAGCACTCAGGTGACAAAACTCAATCCAGTGGCCAACAGGCAGCCTCTCTGTCAGCACACGAGGAAGAGCTGATTTACACCAGGATGTCACCTCTCAACTGCAGCAGTGTGCAACAGTGAAGCTGAGATTGGATTCTGATTTGATTCTGGTCTGGAGCACGGGCTGGTTACTTTGGGAATACAAGTGGCACATTGCCTACAGAACCCATTTCTGTGCCACACAGAGAAGAGCACTCTGCAGGCTCTGCTCCCAACAGGCACAGGGCAGGAAGCATCACATCCTCCTCCCTAAAGCCTCAGACCCCTGGCCATGGGTTAAGGCACCAACACTTCACCGATGACGCCTGCGGTGTGGATGGAGGAGGGTCTGTGCTGTGGCAGCACTCAGGGAGCAGCCAGTGCTGCAGGGTGACCTGGAGGTGCTGCAGGGTGACCCTGCTCCTGGAGCACCCTGCAGTGCCCCCACACTCCCAGAGCCACAACCCAACAGGTCAGAGCATCACTTCCCAGGGAGGTCACATCCACCAGCACCGTGCCACTCACTGGCAAATGGGCAGGGCAAGGCAGCTGGCAGCTGCTGAAACGCTGAAGGGCAGTGGAAGTGAAACATCTGGGAGTTTTAGGAAATCACAGAACAAACAGCCCACACAGATTCACTGGCTCTAGCTTAAAGACCACACGTTTGCTGCAAACTCTTCAGGCCGTCCCTACCTTTATAACCTCCCTATTCCAACAAACAGCTCTGACTTCAGCTTCAATCTTTTTGTCCATGATCAAATCCAATGCTGACTGTGGTAACACAGACATAAGGAAATCTAATTTAAGCTCCCTTCCATCCAGATTCTCAAACCTTCAAAACAGCTCCAGTAAAACAGTGAGCAGGACCAAGAGTAGAACCAATTCTGCAGGATTTCCCAGGAGAACAATGGCAGGTGCCACTCTTCACCAACAATTGGTGCTGTTAAAGCCTGTTCTGGCTCAAAGACATCCCAGCACCCCCATGTATGCACTGCCACATACAGATTGTCTTCTCTAATTTATTTGAGATTTTAAGATTCTTGTGATGAACACTGTTTTCCATACCTAGACTGAGAAGTGGGGTTCCACCTGGTCTAGTGGAAGGTGCCCCCGCCCAAGGCAGGGGCTTGGGACAAGATGAGCTTTTAGGTCCCTCCCAACACAAACCATTCCATGATTCTGTAATTCTAAGTACTGATGGAACAAGACATGGCTCTCAAATAAACAGGTTGTGCATATATTTTGTGTGTCAATTTCACAAAAACCCACTGATGATCAAAGCACTGCCAGCCTTCCCAAAGGAGTACTTCTAAACAACTAATTAATCAAAACTGCTCTTCAATCCCCCTGCCAGCACTCCCCTTCACTTCCATCACCTATAAAATACATGGGTATATGTGATGCTCCTGCTGGACTTTGCAATATATTCTTGCAAAAGACATTTAATGCAAGTTAGATGCAAGGAAACATCACAATATCTCTTTAAATTTGAGAGAGAGATAAGGTTTATTTGAGACAAGTGACCTTTAAAGTACTGCTTGCCACTCTACTCGATCTCCCAAAATAAATCACAGCTTCTGTCTTTTGTATGTCGTTTTTATTACCCAAAGTGATTGTTCTTTCTTGCAGAGCTCACCAGGCAGCAAGATACAGAGAGGATGTTTCTGTACCAACATGACAGTGGACACGGGAAGCTCTTGCTGGTTGTGGTTGGGAAGTTGCTGCAAGTGACATAAAATTGTCTTAACTATTGGTGACTGTGACTTTTTTTTTTCTGAAACTTAGAAACTCTTGTTACAAGAGCATCAGTATCTTGAAAAATCCTGTGTTGGGAAACAAGGTCCACATAGCAATGTTCAACTATGCCCATATCAGATGCTTTTGGATGCAGAAGTTTAGATCTGCAATATCTTCTGGCTAATTGTGTGCCCCAGTACCCCCAGACAGGAAAACCACAAACATCCACAACATTCTGATAAACATTCCAACAGACTACTTAGTTGCCACTTTAAACCACAACAATTTCATTTTTTCACAAGAAGGGATAATCTGGAATTGTAATATGAGTGCATCTGACATGCTGGCACAGCCTGTCCCTGCATCAGTGCCAGCACATCCTTGTGACTGACCTTTCCCAACAAAGGGATATTTAGGAACAAACCCCCCGTTGAAATGCCACACTGCAATTCAGAACTGTACCAGAAAGAAAGTTAAGAAAATAGAAGTTACCATCAGCACAGCCACCTACAGCTCTGCACTCCCTCTGAGTCAGGAAAACACAGTTGGTGATTACATCAAAAAATCCTGGATCAACAGGGAATTTTTAAAGCGATATTGCAAACTGCCAGAGGAAAAAAGGAGAGAAAAAAAGACTAAATCCTTCAGAAGCTCATCCTAAAGGTAGCATCAGCCTGCCACGCCACACAAACCCAGCAGCACCAGCAGCCTGGACTTGTTTTTCTTAAAGGAATTTGAAATTTTGGAAGAGGGTTCACAGGCTGATCCCATCTCATTTGCCAGGACACAGTCACGGCTGGGAAACAGTCACCTCAGTCAGGAAAGAGAGGAGGTGGCGGGAGAGGACATGGGAGGGTAAAAGCCAGCACTGAGTAACATTTACTAAAAAATGAGATGCACAAAATACTAAACTCTCCCCAGACCAGCCTTGAAAACCTGAGGTGAAGACTCCAAAGGCCCACCAGGAGTTTGGCTTTTTCTATCAATTTCATGGGTGCAGCCACCTAGTACCAATGCAAGGGGAAGCAGCACTCCTGCTGCCTAACCAGAAAAACCCCAAAAATCTCTGCAAGCTCCAAACCTGTCCCTTCTCCTGTTACATAATACAAAGCTTACTTAAAAGAAGCATTTTATTTTATTATTTTTGTTGGGTTTTTTACAGACATCAGGACATCTTGGTTTTCTACAGAATTACCAACTTTCTAAAAGTAGTTTGGTAACAAGAGCAGAATAATGATGTGATGGTTCCTCCCTGAGACAGCTGACATTTCCCATTGTTCTCCAGCAAGAACAGTATAAAGTTTAACAAAGGTGAGTACAAGGTTGTGTATCTACACCAAGTCTCGTGTCTGTAATTTTGAAATTAATTGGAGTGTAAGCTCTGATCCATGGCACAACTCACAGGCCAGCAGACCAAGGACACTGCATCTGCAGTGACATTTACTTCCCATGTAAACACCATTTACTCTCAGCAGTGAAGTCACACAGAATACTTGGGAATTAAATTAAAACCTAATTTTGCTATAACAGACTTTCAAGACTGCACATGCTCTGCCCAACAGAGCAAATGACGTGACCTTTGATGAGATGACCGCCCATGAACTCGTCTGAAAAGGACACTGAAAGTGATGGTCAGCCTGAGGACAACCTCCCTTCATGTGCTCCTTACAAAGGGTTTGCTAAGAATAAAGGCTATAGAAAGCATTGCAGTGTTTAAATAGAGAGAAAGGCAACCACAGAAGTCACAAGTTAAGTTTTGTCACAGACTGGCCAAACTGAGACATTTTTCATTTCTATTTCCCATTTTTTTTCACTGAAAGGAATCAGTGGAACCTCTTTTGGCAGAGACCATGCTCTTCATCCTTTATTTCCATAGTGATTTACTTTAGGATTTGCTGGTATCTTTGCCCTAAGGAAAATTCACATCTGTGCCTTCGTGCTACAACTTTTGAAAATAAGTATCGGTGTTTACAGTTACACTTTGGATAACCAAAATACACACACTGAAAAGGCATAGGCAATATGAATTTGCAAAATAGTCTTGACAGAGGGACACAAGACCTGTGCATTATCTTTTCCCATATGTAAAAGTGTCATCACTGTGTTTTAAACTGCAGTAAATTGTATGTTTATCTAACATATTCAGAAAGACCCCACAATAAGGACAGTGGCCAAAGGACTCATCATGAGGATAAAAACTAATAAAGGAAGCACAACCCACTGAACTCTTCTGGTCCATTCCAAATGCAAATTAATGGAAAGAAAATGGGCAATAAAGAATCAAAAGGTTTGCCCCTTTCTTTAATACTCCTTGATAGCAAAGTTTTTTAATCAGTTTTTCTAGGAGCCCATATGGATGTTTACAACCAATCGATGCAGTCTGGACACAGCAGAAGCATCAGCCTCTGAGAGAACAGTCTGTCCTTTTCCAGGCTGTATAAGCAAATTTTCTGTCCTTGGTTTTACAGACTGTCAGTAACCTTCTACCTTATTTGCTTTTCTGAAGTTCCCTGAAATGTTGCCAGCAAGACTAATATTCAGAAACAACATGGGAGTTATTTTCCATAAAACACCCGAGGACAAGCACAGTGCAGCCCTGCGGTGTAGGGCACACATACAGCTGCTGGGTCACTGTAAAACCCCCAACTCAGCCACCTCACTGTGAAAACCAGCTCTACAAGACAAACAGTCCCAATTTTAAGGCACATTTATTGAGCATTTTGTTTATAGAGGTTTTCCATTAAGAGGTTTTCACTGTTGTATGCTGGAACCTATTAATACATGCTCGGAGCATTAACTGTGATGACACTGGGTAACCTCTGAGCCTTAGGAAGCACTCCTGCTCAGCCTCCATCATACCCAAGTGGTTTGAGGACAGCAATTTTCCTTTTTCAGATGACACAGAAAGCCTGGACTGTCACAAGAAGCCAGTTTAAAAAAAATCAAATATGTTTGCCTTAAGTCTTAAAAATTAAACCAATTGCCAAACTAAAAAGACCACATAATTAAAGAGTTGAACAGGACTGCTCCAGCTCCCACCTCTCCCCTTTCAGTGACCATATCCTTCCAGTCCCTTCAAACACCATTTTCTTTTTGATACCCTTGATTCAACACCTTTCATACCTTTAATATTGAACTAGATCTTCAGCAAACTCTACATTCCACCATCTTATTGGCAAGTTGCTTTGATGGTCTCACTACGTGCTTGTGTTTCCACCATCAGCTTGTTCATTTACACAAGATAACTAATTTATTTAATTCATTCTACTTTTCCTTTCTGCAACCTACTGAAACAGGAGCAGCACTGCTCACTCCCACTGACAGCAGTCTCTCACCTGCAATCCTTTCTATGTCTCACTTTCTGCTCTCCTCCATCCCATTCATTCCATCTAAGAAACGAAAAAGGAACAAACCTCTTGAATGTTTTTTCTTGGCATCAGTAAATTATTTTAATCATCTCATATATCCTGCCAGTAAATCAACAAGAAACCACTAAAACCCACAACTTCTCTGAAGTTATTCTGTAGAATTTTCAGTAATCTTTTTCACAAGGATTTGTATAAATTAACTCTGCTTTATATTAATCTTTTACATACAAGCCACAATTCTCCTCCACTTCAAAATACACTTAGAGCTGTGTTAATGGGAGAGAAGAAAGTTGATTCTCTGAGATACAAAGAGAGGCCATTTAGGTGTCCACAGAGAGAATAAGATGAGCCCAGCTGAATTACCCATGCTGACATCAGTCCACAGACTTAATGCAAACAAAAACATTTCCTCCTTGAAGACCACAGATGGTTCACCAGTGGCACAAAAACAGATTTCTTCAGCTTTTTAAAAAGAACCAATGATGTCTGGGGAGTGAGGTTTCTGTTGTTTTTAAAACCAAGTGATGGCTCAAGCTTTTTACCCAACAGGTCCAGATAAAATCCTGTGCCCTTCAAAAACATGATGCAAAAAAACTCAGTGCCTATCCAGCTACACAAACTTCATGACAATATTTATTTCAATGTTTCAATTCACTATCTACAGTATCTACTCCGGGTTTTATCAATACCACACACATGAATCTCAAAAAAATAAGGACCAAGCTGACATCATTCATGACAGCCTTGCAGTGCCTCAAGAACTACTCCTAAAGCCTTCCTAAAATATCTCCAGGCTTACAATAAGGTAAAAAAAGCACACATAACATACAAAAACCATCTGGAAGAATTAATAATCCCTAGAGGCTGTTTATTGCCTCTGGTAGTCAAGAGCTTTTTGGTCTTTGTGGCTCCTATAGCACATAGAAATTAAAATTCTCTGAAGTATCACATTTCCTTAGTTACAATAAGGTGACATGAGGACAGAATTTCAAACTATATTCTGGTGTTGCCTTAAACCACACATGTAATGCAATTTTAATTTGGTTTTCATATGTCTAAATTATAGATTACTACTATGCCTTAACTCACGATAATGCTAAGTGTCTGACACGCAAACATCTCAGCTCTGGAGAAGAAGTGGGTCTGAAAATTCACCCACAAAAAACTGTACCAGTATTGACGCGAGCTCCATTAAAAAGGGAATATCCATCAACTAAACATAATTATGGTTGCAAAAAATGAAGATCAACTCTTCTCTGGTCCATTCACAAAGTAACATATTTTAAAATGTCAAGACTTGTGTTTTTGTTATTTTGAATATAGAACAGGAATGTTCAAAAAGACTTATTTTACTCCAAATTTTACTCTTCGTTCTCGCCACTGAAAATTAATACAATAGTAAAAAGTGCCTTGTGTAAATAATTACAGTAGAAAACAGTGATGCTCTGAGTTCTACAAGGAGCCCAGGAACTCCAGGAGCCACCAGCAGCCTGACGTTTGGGAACTCTCATCCTAAGCCAGTACAGCAGGGCACATAAAATTCCACATCTACATCGACCTTCATTGACTAAATAATTTATCAACTGCTAGCTGTACAGATTGGTAAAATACAGCAGGATGACAATTCCTCTTTACACATGCTCAGGCTGCTACAGCCCCAGGTCACAGCGCTGACACGCAGGTGACAGTGAGCCCTGGGGATGCACCGAGCAGGCTCCAAGGACAGGGAGCACAGAGAGCACACCAAGGCTCTCAGCACCACCTCTGAGCCAGGAGCTGTGTAAGGAGGCCCTCGGATACTGCACGTGCAAAAAAACCAAAGGAGCACCAGTCTTCCATTGGTGCTTCCACGTTTTCTTTCTGTATTCATCAAGAAATGCGTTCATGGAAGCGAGAGGGGCAAAAGAGAGTGGTCCCAACCCAGGCTGTAGCTGTAAGGAGGATTCTAACAAAGCAGGTTTAAACCAAAGTCTAGGAGGAAATAAATGAACAGATAGGTGTTTATTTGCATATTAAGAGTCAATTTCCCACAAAAACAATACTTCAGGAAAAGGCTTTTTCTGTTGAAAAGTAGCACAATGTGTACTTGCACTTAACTTTAACATATTATACACCAGCGCATAAGAAAATCCAAGTTTTCTGGAGTAAATGGCCACACTGCTCATACTAAACCATTTTTATCTTAAACTATCAGGCAAAAAAATGCATTTAAGAAGTTTTACAAAAGGTATCCTGCAAGTGGTTACAGAAAATAGAGTTAAAACTTGCATTTAAGTGTAAGAAAAATTGTCATTTGTCAGTCCAAGTCCTCGCTCTCCAAGTGCCCAGGGATCATAGTACTGAGGAACCAAGAGGCTGTGCTCCTACAAATAACATGGAGAATCAAAGCAATCCTTCTGAGCAGTGGATGAAGGGGAAAAGGATCAGAAAATATAGGGTAGGAGAGACCACGAATACTCTGAAAAACTGGCTGAAACTCCAAAAATTCCAAAGAGGGCTAAACCATGCATTGCAAAGTTCCCAGGAGGGAAAGGAACCATGAGGAGCCAGGAGAGGAGCTCAGAGAGCAATCACACCAAGGGATGACAGGGCCCAGCTCTGCAATGCTGAAAGCTGGGCTGGAGCTACAGGCACAGACAGAGAGACTGGTGGGAAAGGCAGGACCAAGGGGACGAGAAAGACCTTATCAAAACTGACTGAATAAAATAAAGCAAAGGGTCAGTTACTCTATTTGCTCTGAAAACATTTAAAATTCATACTACTGGGGCTACTTTCCACGTAAGCACGTTAGCAAAGATAAGGATGACATCAAATCAAATCAAGGACACACTATCAAAGCTCTGTTTTTCTTCTGAGGAACTGAAATGAAATCTTTAATTGCATTAAGGTTTCAACTCAAGATCCTGGAGATCAAACTGATGCCCTTTCGAAACAGAAGATGAGGTTACACTGATTTTAGTTATGAATAACCAAAAATTGTGTCACACGCCTCTGAGATGACATCAGAAATAGGAATGGGACTGAAAAATTACTCCAAGTCTTCTGCTCTAACCCAAACACAAACTTTTACAGAGCAAATGTATCATTATTATGCTTCACATTATTAGATTTTTATCTGAACAGCAGAAAGAGAAGAGCACAGAAGCCTAGAGAAAATAAATTACCGTCTACCACCATAAGATAAGTTTCACATGCACCTGGGATCTTGAATTAAACCATTTTGCTTCAGGAAAAAATTTAAAAGCTTAAATGTTAATTCAAAAACTCTTCTTTTCTATAAAAAGTACATTATCTCAAAAAGCATCCATTTTAAATATCCTCTATAGAAACATTATCCAATCACTCCATACTCCCCCAATCAGACCCTCATGCTTCACAAACACAGTAAGTGTGGGTACATTCCAGGCTTGGAAAATTCTTAAGATGTGCATAAAATTTCTATTACAGAAGAACCCTCTACATCTAAATCATTAAGTTTAGAGCTCTCCTTCATAATGACTTCATAGCACAGTTACAGTCAAGAGTCCAATACCACAAAGTGCATCTCAGACAACTGAACAGAGAAAGTTATGATCAGAATTACAAAGACAACCAAAATCTTGCTGAGATACTTGTGAATTCTTTTTTTCTTTAAAATACTGCACTGGCATCACAGGAGTTTTGTTTAATGTAAGTTGAATGTCTCTTGTCCTTGCCAACAGAACCAGCCTGTGGAAACAGATCTCCACCAACGCAATGCAAAGTCCTCTATCTTCCCTCATCCTCTTCCAGAGCCACAGTGGCTCGACAGCTGGCACGGCTTTGAGCACTGCTCACCACACTCCCCGCTGCTTATCATCCTCCCCACGTTTCCTTACAAATGCCTGCATCTATTTACCTCATCTTCCACAGTCTATCATTCCAGCAAGGGCATGGTCTCCAGGGAAGAGACCATCCCTTACAAGGGGCAGTTCTGCCCTGCTGCTGCTTCCTCCAGGTGCAAACAGCCATCATCTCCTCCTGCCAAGGAGAGGGTGATCGCTCTCTGACACGTTTCCAATTATCAGCAGTCCTCAGAAATACACCGACCTCCACAAGAACCTGCCTGAAAGGGCACTGCAGATACACGTTCACTGTTCTCTCCCTCTGTTCATCTTCCTTTTACAGCTCCTGATGCAGGGAAATGGAATGCATTGATCGCTTCACACAAGTCTACTCTGCACCTTTACTTTCAGAACGCAAAAGCCATGGAGTCTCTGGGTGGGTGAGTGCAGCACTAACCAGTGTGTGCTATGGAAACTGCTGTGGACACCAGAGACACCTTGTACTTGGAGAAGGTCTTCCAGGTGTCCTAACGCTGCCTTCTGCTCCTCCACAGCCACACCAATTAACCTCCCTAGGCCAAGGTTAACCTTCAGAAGTGCTCTACCTTCACAAAAGCCTACCTTTATGATTAGTCATAAGAAATATGACTTCATCTTGCTCTGATTCAATCCATGGATCATGACACTGTCACATCCAGAACAGCTGTAATTACAACTGAGTCAACAGCCCATTTTCAGGCTACTGTCCTACACCAGTTTAAAAGCAGCTGATTAAAACAATTCTGGCAGAGATCGACATAAATCTAAGTTCTAGTTTCAAAACACAAAATACTTGACATTTTCAAGTTAAACTTGAAACTTACATATTTAACTTACATATTTAAAATTCTGACATGACTTATTTTGCTGTATTATGTATTATTATAAAACACTTGTCATAGAAACAGATTTTTAGTACAAAGCTCAGCTAAAACCAAAATGGCACAAACTCAGATCTGATTCAGCTCATAAGTTTGCTTAATCCTATGCACACTTCTCCTCAAAGTTACCAAACAACATGAACAGATACCTCCAAAAGTTTGGGGGGGGACTGTAGGAGTTTGTGGGGGCTTGTGGGTTTTTTCAGAAAGGAATAAAAGTGCTTTATCTTTGTGGCTTTAAAGGTAAAGAACTGTTAGCTACGGACTGGAATGCAAAACCAGTTAATGGGTTCTCGTAAGCCATTAGAAAAAAAAAGAAAGAAAAAACAAACTTTCCCCTTCCTAACATTTTATACCATTTCATTTATCCATAGTAACTGAGTGAATAAATGGCTTGGCTGGCAGAGCAGCAATCCACTGGATATTGTTCACGCAGCTGACACAGGGGTCAAAAAACTTTTTTTTTTATGTTATTATTTTACCCTTATGAAGCCCTTATTTGAGCACAGGCTTTTTTGTGGTTTCTCACTTCAGCTCAAACTCTGTGGAGAGAACAATCCCAGCTGAAGTACCAAGGTGACTAAAGCATTCCCAGTTTTTAAGCAGTATTACAACATTCAAACCTCCTTAATAAGGGCAGTGCAGGTAAGTCAAGCTTAAGTTAACTTAGCCTTTCATAATTAATGTCTGCAGAGCAGGAAGGGAAGAGAGTCTACATGTACACTGGGGCATGGATCATAACACAAACAGGCCAGGATTTGCCTGCAGGAACTCCAAGGTGAGAAGCTGCAATTACCTGTGTGAGCACACAGTGCCCAGCCACTCTCCAAGAGCACAAGTACCTGCAGCTCCACTTCACCAGATGATGGGGTGGACTCAGCACACGTGAAACAGCCAAAATTCAGCCACACATCCATCCACATATCCCCACGCTGGTTTTGGCATCCACACAGGGAAACCCCACAGCCCAGAGCTTCCACCCCCCTATTTACCACGAGCTTCCCTTTACATTACACCAGACATAAAAACCAAACAGGGAAAATCAGCCTGGGCAGGGAGTCCACACACACAGCTGGCTTCTCCCTGTGCCTTTACACACCATCATGTCATTGAGACTCTAAACTTCTTGGGACCAAAGTCAAGAGCCATCTCCTGCTTCAAAGTCAATGCTGTATCTCACACTGCCATGAGCACAAAGCTTTTGCCCACCGCCTCCAAACGCCAGAAAGTTGCACAGTCTTTTTTCTACCCAGTAAATACAAAATTATAATAAAGTAATAATAATGAATATCTGCCTGGCCCCAGATTTATAAGGCAATTCCTGTGTCTTAGGTGACTACTTCTTGGTAATAGCCTTAATCAAATACCAGAAACTCAGCTAATTTTCTGACTGAGCATACCAAACAGTAACAGTCTCATAAATATTGTATTTTTAATTTTTCTAAAGGCTTTTATCTCAAGGTGGGTTTGCTCGAACGTTCTAGCTTTCATTATGCCATTTAAAAGAAACACCCTTCCCTCCCCAGTTTCACAGAAATACTGCATTCTCAGACACAAAAAATAATTGGAGTCCTTTAAAGCTAATTGTAATTACATAGTTCAGCTGAATAATTAACCAATTCCATGCTGCTGCACAAAGGAAACAAGCAGTACAGCTCCACACAGCTTGAAAATTAAAACATCAGTGGGTTTGGATACTAGTAATCTCAAGTTAGCAAAATAAGCCAGCAGTTATTAAAATGTTACACTGCAATAATATTTATAGGCTTCATATACACTCCATATTTATAGGCTAAAAAACAAGCTTAACACATTTCATAAGCAAATGGCATTATTTTTATACTTGCTGGTAATTTTTAAGCTATTGGTACATAAAACAATTCCATGATTTCTAGGTCTCCCCTTTCTGTTTAGAAACGATTCTACAAAAATAGTTCATGCACAGCCAGGATTCCAGTACCTTCAACCCAGCATGCTGCTGGGATGAGAAGGGAACATTCAGCTAGCACCAGGGCTGTCAATACATGTCACAGAAATGCAGCACAGACAAAATCTTACTTACTTTGGAGGCCCAGGGCTGTAGGCAGTTGGCGTAACATCGAACAAGAAAAGCCATTTCTTCGGCTGGGGAAAAAAAGTTTCCTTTCTCAAATAAAAGCCACAGGGGAAAAAAATGAGAAAAATCCCTTCTGCTTTCTCTTTAAAAATCATAAAGCAGCAATGTACATATATGCAACTTCTCAGGCTTGGATTTCACACTGAATTCGATTACAGCTTCCACTAGATCTGAGGAGTTTTCAGTATTGCAGGGAGTTAGCAGCAGCAGCAGCAGCAATTCCTATAAAAATGTTCCAGTTTTAACAAGCACATAAATTCAAATCAAAATGTTTCCTAGCTTCTCAAATACAAATATCCATACGTTCCTGCAGGCAAGAGGCATGCACCCAAAAAGTGCTGCTTAAATTGAATTAATTCAGAAATGGATTAGAACTGCAGGTTAAAGCAACAATACATTAAAAAGCAAGGTATGAATTCTTCAAATTTCTTTTTTCTCTTCTAAAATGCATTTACAAGTGGCTTATCTTCGGGTCCACTTTTCAGAAACTTCATACTAATACTGTAGATGAAATTCTGCAAAGGTTCTTCAGCATCTTAGGCGATCCAGGAATCCCACACCCTGGGATATTAAAGTTTCTTCTTTATACTCGTGTCCATCATAAATGCAGAAAGAATTCGCATCCGTACTGTAGCTCCAGGATATATGCTCTAACAGGTTTGCACTGTGGAATGTATTAAAAAGCCTCTGCAATACAAACCCTTTTCTCTTTTGCCCCCCCTCCTTCTTTTTTTTAATGCCGTTTACAACTCTGCAGTGTCGCTTAGTATTCTAATGCATCAGTCAGATAGCACGACTAATCCACGCCTAGCTTTTCCAATTAAAACATTTCTGTAATGCCAAACAAAACAGGACGTCCATAGCTACAGCAAGGCTGACTGCTGGAGTCCTAATTCCTACTATCTTTGCTTGCTTCTCAGCAGCTCCCTCAGGAGAAGCTCCCATCGATTGGATGCTCCGCAGCGAGATGAAATATCTAATAAGGAGGAAAGAGAGTGGGAGGGGAACGGAGCTAAAAGGATGACATCACCTGTATAGAAAGCCTTTAGAAACTGCATTAGATCAATTGGCTACTGGATCTGCAGATGCAGCCAACAGAGCATCTTTACTGACCTAATATAAACACACATATCAGTACAACTGCTCAGCAAACACCCTGCTTCACATCAGCTTTTATATCATTTTATATCTATTCAGGGATGTGCTGCAACTCTGATTATTCTTTTTTCTAAATTTTTTTTTTAATTAACCACATGTATCTACTAACACTTTCAGCAATATTTAGGTGGATTATTTTTCATCTCTGCATTCAAGTTTTTAAAAAACTAAAGTAAATATCTGCAGCCATTCACATGCACACAGACATGCACCATCGGCTCACAATAAAAAAAAATTGCTTTTATATATGTGTCACACTACAGATTCAACACTTTCATCTCATCCTACATAACAGAGAGATTTTATCCAGAATGAGAAGTAAATTTCTTATTAAAAAGTGAGGTTTATAATTCTCATAGTTTTACTGGTTTTGGAACACTTTTTAAAAGTTTTGGAGGGTGGGGTTTTTTTCCTTGCTCAATCAAGACTAATTCTGTTTCCAACCCAATTTGTCTTAATTCTGCAGTCGTCAATTTAGTTCTATAATCTCTTTTTGCAACTAAAAACTGATATATTTGAAAGGAGCCTAAAGTCTTGGATGGCAGCCCAGTATGCTGGAGAGATGCTCCAAGGAAGGATCTCTGAGATCCCACACCTTTGAGCCTGGTCTGCCGTGATGCTTTCGGTTCCTAGAAGGCAAATGACTTCTGCTACTGCGCAAGGGAGGAAAGGAGGGAGGAGACAGGCAAGGGGACAGAGGGTGCTGGTTCTGTTAAAGCCATTATTTTGGTGTCTGGATAATTTACTTCATCTGCAAGAAGGGGAACTCACTGTTACCATTTTCCTCTTTTTGGAAAGAATTGTTGTCGCCACATCAGACTTGAGGGTAATTCTCCGAATCAAAACTAGCCCATGATGGCTGTACCCCCTGTGCACAAATGGAGCTGCCAAGGGGGGCCTGCTGGTAGTGAGGGCCAAAACCACCTTTTTTGTCTTGTCTGCTTGCTTATTTTTGAATACTGAATCAAGGAGTTTGAGCAATCCACAGAAAGCTCTTTTTCATCTACTGTGCCAAGGGACATGTAGAAGGAGACTCTCACATCTCTGAAGCCAAGTTGTACCAACAGGGCACCACTCTCCATCTCACACCAATAGCTCCTCAGCAGTTATCCAGGAGCTGAATTCTTCCCAGTATATAACCCAAATTATCACAGAAACATAGACTATCTGGAGTTGAAAGAGTAATACAAGGATCACCAAGTCCAACACTTAGGATGGGAGTTGCACCTTAACCAAGAAAGACCTTCCCCTGATGCCTTCCAAAACTATCCTAAAAGGAAAAAATTGGCATCAATGTCAGAATTTACTCAACCTCTTATCAAACAACAAAAATAATAAATGCAACTAGGGTCCATAAATATTACTGGGTTTAATTTGTTTTTAAACGTAAAGGACAATCTGAACTTCAGTCCTGGGCTTGCAAAATTTGCAAACACAAAATCTATCTGATTTTTAAAACCTGAAAGCATTCTAACTACTTTAGATTTTTACAAAGCACTACACAGCTACACAAATAGCTGTTTCTTTTACTGCTTTTTCAATACTAAACAATAGGCTGGATATGTGAGCTTCATCTTACACACGACTGTATTGCCTCTTTTCTAACAATTCATAAAATTGTATTTAGAAGCATCTTAAATGTCTGTAATGCTACAGTGATAAATCCTCAGCAGCAATGAACGCCCAAATACTTCCATGTGGTGTTACCTGCATTATGGTTAGCATAATCACAATTTGTATCAAGGAGAAAAGAACCCATGCAGCTGAAAGAACCCTCTCCCTGCCTGCCTGCCCCTGATAGCTCTCCGGGCAGATCTCCACCTCCCAGATCCATCCTGCTGCATTGTGCGGCAAACCCGATCCAGCACAGATTTTGGCGCAGATGCCATATTTTACAACTACTGTAAACACCAGCTCAATAATGGGAACGAAATTCTATTTCCTCCTGGTTTTGCCTTTAAGTGCAGATGACATCATCCCTGTGGCCGTGCCACCAATGAGCACGGAGGCAGCAGGGGTCCCGGGGGGCTGCAGCCCACGCTGCGCAGCCCTGCCCACCCAGCCCCGGGTGGGGGGAAAACCTGACCTACTTCCACACCCCGGCTTTTGGGGCATCCCCCCACTCCGTTCTGCTTTCATTTATTTATTTATTTTAACACATGCCTCTCTGCAGCCCCAGCTCCCTGCAGCACAGGGCTGTAAGTTTTTTATAAATCGTGTGTTTAATGACAAATCTCAAAACTAGAGCAACTCTGAGATGAAAAAAAATCTGATACAAAGGCTTGGTAGTGATCACAACTGAAATACTTGAGAAGAGCTGCAGCATTGAGCAGAATCACAAACAGAAAATCACCATTCACATTTTAAGCCAGAATCCAAGTTTTAAGAAGATCTTAAGGAAAAAACAGTATACAATCTCTGTAGTAAAGGGAGTCTTTGTTCCTTAACACTGATTTATTTCCATACTGAAATACCACTCCATAGATTTCTCTGCATCATTCTCCTTATCCTCCCATAATGCTACCTGAATCCTCCAGACTGTTAACCAAACCTGCACGTTCTAATTGTCTAACAAGAGTAAGTCACTGAAAAAATGGGATGTTTTTAAAAGGATAGTAGAGCCTTTCACAATTTAAATGCACATTCAGTTAGGCAGGATTAGAGTCTTCCCATATTTAAGGACATCACAAATGCAAGCCCTGCACAGGCGGGAAGCACCGGCAGCTGCTGGCAGAAGGTACCCCCACAAGCAGCAGGACTTTTTCCTGATCAATCAGAGGAAGAAAAGCCCATTGTGCAATTCCAGCAGGGAGGACGGTGACGGTCTCAAAGCCATCACGGCCCTGGCTGACGAGGCAGGAGCTGCTGGCCGAGGGGCCTGGGGCTTCGAGCTGGGCTTCAGGACTTCTGTCCTTTTGTCCTCAGAGGCAGGCAGCCCTGGCACACTGTCCCTGCCACGCTGTTTCCTGCAGTGCTCAGACATGAGCAGGCACCTTCACTTGCCCCCCCCACTTCCAGTGCAGCAGCTCCGGTCTCATCCTGACTCCAAGCCCATGGTGGGGGCTGGGGAAGGCAACTGCTGCTCAGAAGGCGATCTGTCACTGCACACACTCAGGCAAAGATGTTTCAGGCTAAAATAATTCATTTTAATAGAGCTTTCCGAGTGGAAATTGCCAAACATAGCAGCATAATGCAGAAATATTTTAGCATTAAGGGCACCTGCATCAAGAGGTTATTTCCATAGATTTGAGTACTTTACATCTTTTTGGACAGACAGGCAAGGGGAAGCGAGGGTGCAGAAGGCAGAGCCTGCTGCAGACCCTGCCATGCTGGCACAGCTCGCTGGATTCAGTGTCATTGCCATGCTGTTCTCCCCACCTCTGAACTTAAACACCAAAAAAAACTCATTGTATTGTCGTGGCATGGTCAGCCCCTCACTAGGGCTTCTCAGGAAAAAAGGAAAAAACATACAACCTCCACCCTGTTCCTGACTCTTTAGGAAGGGGAGGCAGGGAAAGCAGCACCACAAGCTCCTGTTCCCCTTCAGGGTGACATTCCGTGGTGCCATCACATCCTTACACATGTCGCTTTCTATGGTAGCACCTACTAAAAGGCTGTAGAAAAATCCTACCCCAAGATCTGTAGGACTCATAAGTAGTATGAAAACATGATCCATCCTAAGGGAAGGAGCAAGGGAGAGCAGGGGGAGAGCGGGAGGGGGAGGGCAGAGACTGTCATCATTCCTTAAGTGATGTAAGCTTCTAAATATAGCACCAGCAACACAGGAGGAACAATAAAAAGGCACCATGGATTGAATTTCTCCACTGCTTTCACACTACCCTGACTCCTTTTTCAGCTGCTGTGTTAAGCAGGGAAAGGTCATCTTCTATTTAAAATGATTCAGATTTATATGGTTTATAATACATTTATAAATTACAGCTCTCTCCTGCAGCTCTGTCTCGCTTACACACTCTGCAGAGCCGGGCAGAGCATGATCCGCATCACAAACAGGGATGACGGCACTGGTGGGGAAGGGGGAAGCCCCCTTTGCTATGGACTCACACAAATAAAGTTCTTTTCAACGGTTTGAACTGAGATGATTCATACCATGCTCCTCCCTTCCTCCCTGACATCTCATTTTGGCAAGGGGTGGGGAAGTCTGGGAAGGTCTGCAACCCAAAAATCCCTGGTGGTGAAAAGGTGTGGATACCAACCCCAAAAAGGTGAGTCTGGGGGACTGAATCCCCTCAGAGACACAGAAAGGACAAAATACCTAATATCCCGCAGGAAAATTTCCCAAACACATTTAGGATTTTGCTCACTAAACATAACCCCAATCTAGTCTCAGATCTAGATTCTTGGGAGACAACACCTCCCAAACCTAACATGGACCTGGCTGTGGTTTCCTCAGCTGACAGTGACCTGGGAAGCCACGTGGAGTCTCCCATTTGCAAAGCCCATAAAGGTGCATGTATGTTTTTCTCATTCTGCAAAAGCTGATACAAAAACCCATACAAAATCCCAATTTTTCTTCCCTCCTTAAGGAAAAACAGCATCTCAGGTTAAACCAAGTAGATTAAGGCTATTTAAAACATAAGACACTACCATATCTTTCAGAAGAAAAAGGCTTCTGATTAAACGACCGTCCACTGACGTGGTTAAAAAAATCATGAAAATGCCACTTTCAGTATTTCATTTGTCTCTTTGCTTGAGGCTTAACACTGAACTGGAAGCCTGCAAGTGGGAAGAGGGGAGGGATTTGACTCCTCCGACCACAATTTCTCTCCTAAGCAAAGGTAATTTTGAACAGTCCACTCTCACTTTCTAGTGGTCTGTGCATCCAGTTTGAAGAGTGAAGGAGTCCCACCCTGACAGAGCTGCCTGTGCTCAGGCACAACTTCATGCAAACAGTTCAGCCGGCCCCAAACCCAGGCTGGGACCAGCCAGGCTCAGCACTACCTGAGTTCTGTAACAGAGTGAACAGGGAATAACAGGGAGGGTACCGGGCACTCGGGGTCTGCAGATCCTGAGACCTGGATCCCCAGACCAGCCATGCTGGGGAAGCACAGCACAGACCCTACAGCAGCTCTGCAAAGCTTCTGTCATCAGATGGAGCACCACAGTACAGCCATTTCTAAACTTTCTAATTTTCTAGTAAAATCCAGCCTTTATCACCTTTAAAAATGCAAAGCTGAGTATGCTCAGAGTAAGTTTTCTCCAGAGTCATTTGGGGTCCTCCCTCCACTGAGGGCAAAACAGCAGGAAAACCCCAGCTATTCTCACCCAATCTGAGAAACTGATCCAACAGATAAAGCAAGGCGTAAGCCAGATGCCATACCTGAACCCCAAGTTGACAAACCACAACTGCTAAGCAAACTTTAAAGGAAACAAAATCAAAATCATAAAGACAATAGAAGTATTGTGGCTATCTTACCTTCAACTAGAAACTTCATCACATAAGAACAAAACCCATTAATACTCAGCGACAAAAAGCAAGTCTGACTTGCAAGAACAAGGTAAGGAACAATGACAAGATACAGTGATGGTCCCATTTAGTCTAGTATTTTATCTGTCAGGCATATCACTATTAAGAAAGATGCCACATATCAAATATAAAACTACAAATGCTGTTAAATGTCATTAGATAGTAATCAGTTCTATGCCAAAACCAAAGATACTTATGTCACTATTCTCTCATACATGCAGTGGTTTTCATGCCAAGTTTTTCCAAGGATAACAGAACATCCAAATGCTTATAATTATGCACTGACATTTCCTGATGGTGATTTTTATTGAAAATTGCTCAGGATATTCTCTATCTCTAAACCGGTCCATGAGGCTTATGAAGAACATGACTGAGTTGATGTGAATTTCCATATTCTAAATCAGAAATCTATTTTACCTTGAACACAAAGTTGAAGACAACACCATCACAGCCCTTCAAAGAAATCCTTCAGCGCTATGTGACATTCAACCCAACAACTCCAACTTACAACTCTACAAGGCTAACATACAAAATAACCCTTCACAGGACTACTTCTCTCTAAGGCAGGAGAAACCTAAACCTAAGTGAAAGGTTGAGTTGGCTACAAGTGAGACTACAACCAGGCTGTTACATTTGAGTAGAGCATATTGGACAGAAGCAGCCCAGATGGAAGACATGAAATAAAAAACAGATCCATGGATGCTACCATCTCCCTGCACACAGGGAGACCAGCTTGCTGGCTATTACCCTGTCAGATTTCCCTACAAGAAGCCACCCAATATGTCATTTCAAGAGATTGAAACAATAATGTTAAAAACAAGGATCATAAAAGGAACTGCAACTCATACACAAAAGATTTTTAAGTCTCCAAAAGAAACAAAACATCTCTCTGGTGCAGAGCATCTTTTACCATCAACCCCCAAGGGACACAACACATTTATGAGCAGTGGGCACAACCCTCACACATCATTCTCCATCGAGTTTGCATAAGAGCTTGCTTATAAAGAATTAATGACTTTGGAACTGCCACTCAAACCCTTAGGGTCCATCAAAACAGAGATTAACTCCCTGAACATAAAATATTTTCTCAGGCATTTTCCAAGGAACTGAGTTAATTTCTACAACGGTGTAAATCTGTCTGTGTGATAAAAGGAGAAAGAAACAAATAACTGGTTATTGTGTGGAGAGCTGTGTTAGGTTGCAATGCAAGACGTAACCAAAGGTATGTGTTCTATTACCATCTTTAAATCTGTTCTTTATGTCTTCCAAGACCCATCCTCCCTCTGGGGAGATATCTTCTGCTAATGGGCCATGGAGTGTCACTGCATGACTGATAAAATGACATTATCCCATTGGGAGATGCTTCACCCAGGGGGAGGAGCCAAGCATTCCCACCTAGATATAATCAGAGGTTTGGAACACCACAGGCAGCTTTTTCCCACTGGATTCCCAGAGGAAGACCAGGCCCATCTACACCACCACTGGACTTTCAGAGGAAAACGCCACCCTTCTACAGCATCACTGCTCCAACAGAACCACATCTGTCACTCCAGGAGGACTGCAGCCAACATTTAATGTGGCTGCTACCAACACCCTGACCCACAGGGTGTCAGGTTGTATTCTGACTCTGTCAGTGGTTTTGTATTACTCCATTTTATTTTAATTTTCCTATTAAATTGTAGTTCTGACTTGAACTCCCACTGGTTTGCTTTCAAACCAGCACTGTGACTGAATTTTTCAGTGACTGAATTTTTACATCTTGTGGTGGCAATTTGCAAAATATTTAAAAGTTTTGAAAGGTTCTTCTGCCACAAAAGTACACCCCTCTCACAGTACTGTCAGCACCAGATGAGGTCAAGGTTCGAGCAGCTCTCTAGGTTGATGCCAGTCAAGAGAGCAGGATGGCTTCCCTGCAAAGGACTGTGCTCTGGATCTGCTTCCAAACAGTTCCAGGCTTCCTGGTGAAAGTGCTCACCAGGTAGAAAGACTGATAGACTGCAAGCCAGAAATTAGTGTAAAAATATCTACAAGTTTTTCTTGAATTATCACAAACAAGTGCAGTTCTGCTGCTCTGCTGAGCAAGGGGAGGGCAACACACAAACCTGCTGTGGGTTCAGGGGGCCCAGCATCAACCCAACACTGGGGGAGGGAGCAGATGTGTAGCTGACTGCTAAACTTACTCGAGATGGAGACAGGTTCAAAAACAAGTCTTTGAGCCAAGAATCATAGAACAAGGTTGTGAGGGACATTAAAGCTCATCTCGTTCCAACCCTTCTGCCACGGGCAGGGACACCTTCCACTAGACCAGGTTGCTCCCCAAGCCTTGTTCAACCTGGCCTTGAAGAGCAGAGAAGATGGGCTCTATTACCAACCTCAGAGTGTAGCTCTCCCTAGCAGCAGAAAGAAGCCACATCCCAACACTGTGGCATCACCCCCCACCACAGGCTCCAGGGCTATAAGAAGGGCTGTAAACTACTGCCAGCAGCCAGATTTCAGTAAGTACAGGTGCTTGCTTAAAATAAACCCTCCCGAGTTTCAGTCTGATGTAGTTTTCATTTGTGCATCACTCTTAACTGCTGTTACACAGCTGCACATGTCCCCTCCAAACCGAGGTGATTCCTGTAAATCAGTTTACATATAACCTGCTCATCAAGTCCATAAAATCTTTAGAGAAACTTCTGAATATAAGGTCTGAAAAACAACCACTTTCATTATGGAAAAATTGGAGCTGACATGTTGCATTACACTGTTAGTTTAAAAAAAAATTAATCAGAAAAACACAGATTTTAACCAAAGGGCAGTATTTTCATTAAGTATTTTCATACTTTCTGCGCAGCCTATTCAAGTCATTACTCACTTGAAACTGCAAGCACTCATTAATTGGATTGGGAAACACCAGTGGTCTATGGAAATTCCTAGGAAGATCTTTAATGCACAGCACACTTTGAGGATTGGTGCTTTGCTAATGACCACCATAACCAGCGGCAGACTTTCAAGGAGCCCTTGAAAGTAACGCTGCTGACAAAATGAGCAGACAAAATCAATATGTAAAATGAAGTATGAGAGAACATGCATTTGGCAATTTTCCCCTTGCTTACAAAAGCAGAGGGAAGTGCCCGAGGACAGCTTGGCAGACCAGGGCGAGTTCAAGATGCCGAGCAGAGGTTCTGTGCTGGATGCCAGTGGGACCCTGCCAGAGGGTGTTTCCAGCTCCACCAGTGAAGCAGTAAAATCATACAATCATAGTGTCGTTAAGGCTGGAGAACACCTCCAAGATCAGAAAGTTCAACCATCAATCCAGCACCACCATCATGTTCACCACTAAACCATGCCCTCAGTGCCATACCCACAGATTTTTTTAACACTTCCAGAGATGGCGATTCCACCACTGCCCTGGGCAGCCTGTTTCAATGCTTTACAACCCTTTCTATGAAGAAATTTTTCCTAATAGCCAACCTAAACATTCCCTGGTTCAACCTGCTGCTGTTTTCGCTCATCCCATCACTTGTTACCCGGGAGAACAGATCAATCCTCATGTGTTCCAGCCTCCTCTCATGGAGTTAGTTGTTGAGAGTGATAAGGTCCTTTCTGAGCCTCCTTTGCTCCAGGCTGAGCCCTGCCAGTTCCCTCGGCCGCAGACCCTTCCCCAGATGTCTGGCCTGGGAAGCAGACACCTCTACACCATTCGTTAACAGAGCTGCTTAACCACTACCTGATTCACAGCTTCTTCCCACACCCCCAAAGCCCAGCCAAACAGTCATTTTCCTTTGCAGAAAGCAGGGGCTCCCTCCATGTACATCTCTCCTCCAGCAGACAGTGCTGGATCCACACCCACGTGTCCTTTTTGTGCAGCCCACAACAAACCAAACCCACAGGGGCCCACACAGGAAGTGAACACACTGCAGATGCTGCTTCTTTTGATCACAGAACTAAGAAACACGTCAAATTGTAGGAGTTTAGAAGAGCTGCAAACAGGGACAGCATACACAGACTTTTCCAGGGTCTTGTCCAGCACAGGGTGCCTGGCCAACAGAGGTTCCGGCACATGCTCTGGAACCTGAGCACATGCCTGCTCCTGAGCACCTGAGAGCTGGGATCCCACCTAGGCAATGCAAAATTAAAGACAGAGACTAGAGAAAAAACAGCATCAGGAAGAAGCAACCTGCACTATCTCTTTGTATCGCACAACACCTCTAGAGAGATAATGACAACGTTAATTTCTGCATCTTTTAAGTGCACTGCAACACCCATGGATTTCAGCAAGACCTGAATTTTCTTTTGCTTCATAGAATCACAGAATGGTTTGCGTTGGAAGGGACCTTGGAAAATAACCAGTCCCAAGCCCCTGCCATGGGCAGGGGCACCTTCCATTATTCCAGGTTGCTCCAAGCCCCATCAAACAAGGCCTTGAACACTTTCAGGGATGGGGCAGACACAACTTCTGTGGGCAACCTGTGTCAGGGCCTCACCAATCTTATAGTAAAGAATTTCTTCCTATTACCAATCTAAACCGACTCTTTCTGTCAGCCTGAAGCCATCCTCCCTTGTCCTATCACCCCAAGCCCTTGTCCAAAGTTCCTCTCCAGCTCTCCTGGAGCCCCTTTAGGCAGTGGAAGGTGTTCTGTGGTCTCCCCAGAGCCTTCTCTTCTCCAGGCTGAAAAGCCCCAACTCTCTCAGCCTGTCATTAGTTACTAAAGTTAAAATTCTGTCAAGCATTTTTTAAACGTGTCAAAAAGAGGAAGTGTGGACACAAACACAATAAAAGGCAATGAGCTGCAAAGAGAACCTTCCTCCAGCTCAAGAACTAGTCATTTCAGCCACTCACAAGATCAGCCACAGCCTCATCAAAATTAACTGATATTCCAAATAAACAGAAGCCAGTGATACTGTGTCCAGGTTTAACAACAGGCAGCTGGAGACATGCTCTAAGTCAGTCTTACTTGGTTTATATCAAAAAAAGGTACCATATCAGCAAATCTAGCTGGTAGTTAAAAGTAGATTATAAAAGACCCACAGTGTTTTATAGCATTTAAAAAGAAAAGGATTGGTGATGGTAAAGCACCTAATGGGTTTGATCCAGTATATTGAAATGCGACTTAATTCTGTCCAATTATGAGATTCCCCATTCTACCTCCAGCCTCTGACAGGATTACATTAAGTAATGATCAAAGAACAAGAAACTTGCCACTCAAGCAGTCTGCAGCGACAGACTTCTCTGAAGATAAATGCTTCTACAAGGCTCCAGGACAAATTTTACTTAATGCAAATATTAAGATACTGTCCATAAAATGCAGTATTATAATAAATCTTTTAAACCTCATCATCCTCTTACAGCAGTTTAAAAAAATTGCATCTCTGAGGAAGTGGATTGCTACTTAAGTTTGGTACTAATTTCTTTATTCCGCTCTACATAAACTTAACAGCTGAAAAAATTCAGTATGTTGTCACAACTCCACGGAAATAGGCATTGGTCCATACATGCACTATTTTTAGAGCTACAAATATTCTTCATTTGAAAAAAATGTCACAGAGACTTCTCAAAAATGTATGTGGGTAATAAATGCATAGAATCACAGAATGGTTTGGGTTAGAAGAGATTTTAAGGATCATCTTTTTCCAACTCCCCAAGGCAGGGACACCTTCCACTAGACCAGGCTGCTCCAAGCTCCATCCAACCTGGTCTTGAACACTTTCAGGGATGGGGAGTCCACAGCCTCAATTACTGGCCACAAACATAAATTAGAAAAATTTTACTGAAATGAAAAAATACTTGAGTTTATAGGTTTGAGTCACATGGAAATTTGTACTGAACTGTTAAACCCTGTTTGGAATTGAACACTGTGAGAAATAGAAATGCAAAACTTACTATCTCAGATTTTATTTTTTAACTGTGAAGATAAACAATTGAACTATTTACTTTCCTATTACTTGATCCAAGATCAAGACAGCTATTTCATTTTTATAAAGCACCAGAACTATAATTAATTTTTTTTAAAGCATTACCATTAAAAAGTCACTTGCCATTATTATGGCTGCAGTTTTGCAAGCTCCTACTGCACGAGCACAGAAGTTTGGGATATAGTTTAACAGAGATGATCACAATTACTTTCTTTTCTAAGTAAAAAACACAGTTGTATTATTACTTTCTTCTTTTCTAATCATAAAACACAGTTGCATTATTGATTGGGTTGAGAAGCAGACTAAGAATAGAAATGACTCACTCGTCTCCATTGTGACGCTGCCCTGATGCAATGACCCCAGCTCCTGGCTGGATGCTTATCACCACCAAGACAGGCAATCATGCTAACAAATCACATCTGAAGCAAGAGCTGGCATAATTAACACCAATGGCACATTTCTTCCTAATCCATTCATTCCAAGCAAGAGCTTTTGCCAAATGTGTCCAGCCTCACTTTCTCCCCCACAGTCAGGACGTTACTGTGGGGGTGATGTGCAAGATGCAGAATTAGTACGTGACAAAAATGGAAAGGGCCAGAAATGCCCAGGGATGAAGAGATTTGATGTAATTATGGGATGCTCAGACCTGCCCCAGGCAGACTGACAGGCACACATTCTCAGGCTGCCACCGTGGCCATGGCCTCACACGTGACCCACGGCGACAGAGCCACGTCCTCCAGCCCTTCACAGGCAGCAGGGCTCTTGTGTGCCCTGAAAAAACACTGGTAAGTGTTTTGCCAAATACACAATTGCCCTTGGGATCTGTGCTGTAGAAGGGAAAATCCCCAGCACCAGCAGAACCTCAACACAGCTTGGGTACACTCTGGATCTGGAGGAGAGCCCAGCCTGCTCACCAACCCACCAGAGCAGGGCTGGCATCCCCTGCACAGGGGCTGCAAGAGCAAAGTCACACACTGAGCACTTCGAAGATAGACACAGAAACATAAACCTGCTCACTCTGAGGGAAAGGAAGAACACTGCCAGCATATGTTCACTGCATTTACCTGGACAGAAAAACAACAACAAACAACTACAAATAGTTAATTCTGCAGGCAACCAGTGCTCTTATGAAATAACACTGTTCTATAAACCACAAAAATGTAGCAAAGGAACCTAAACTGTAACACCTTCACCAAAGAAACCAACCAGATGATCCATTCTTAACATTAGCTCATTTGAGAGAAGGCAGGGGGGGAAGAAATTTAAGATACCCACAATAATTTGAATGTCAACTATCCTGAAGATATCCAGTTAATCAAGAACTAGAACTCTTTTCCTTAATTAAGAGGCATAAGAGAAAAGAAGAGCTTCAAGGATAGTAACAATAATTTAAAATATTATTTGAATTATCTGCATATAAATCTTCGTTTTGTGTCCAATCAGGTATTTCTACAGAACAAGTTCCAGCACTAACAAGAAGTACTGCATGTGAGAAGCAGATGTTAGCTCATGTCACAACCCAATAGGTAATGTTCTACAAAACATGGATTAACCTTCATCATAAATATAATCTCAGTATATTTAATGTGCAGAGATTTACATTCTAGGGAGTTAATGGAGATTGCATAGGTAATTCCCCTTAAAAGCAAACCCAAGAAACCTTATATTTAAGGAAATATTCCTAGCTGGGTTAAAAAAATACTGAATTTCAGTACCTAAAAGATCTGAGTTTTCTTTAGAAAGCTACTTGCACATGAGGGATTAGGCATGTAAAAACTTAAACAGTAAGGTGTCATACTGAGGTATTCCAACATCAACCACGGGAGATGGACTAGAGTCCATGTGGAGGCTGGAAAGCTCCAAGCCCTCCCCAAGCACACAGGACTCACAAAAGCTCCATAAGGCTGCATTCAGCATCTGTCACAAAGCACTCAGCAACGGGCTGGAGAGTGAAATACAACTCTGTGCTCATTCATTAGCATTATGCCAGACAGGAAATCTGCTGGAGAGTTTGTAAACACTTTTCCCACTCTGGCAGAAATCTTATTGCCAGTTCCTGTAAAATGGAAGTTTGACTTACCCTCCTCCTTATCCTGATCCCCTGCCTATAGCAGAGGGTTGGAACTAGATGATCTTTAAGGTCCCATCCAACTCAAACCATTCTATGATCCTACCATTCTCTCATGGGCTACATAAAGGGTTACACCACGAAATCTGTTTTTCAACATCACTGGGAACTAATGTATGAGCACATTCACATAGGCACGGAACTAACCATGTTAGTTTACCATACCTACAATAAATTTATTAATTTACTAGTTTATAATGGAATATGGAAAAAGATAGGCACGAAACTTTTCCTTACTTGTCAGCTTGTTACAAGCTTACAGGCAGCTTGTTACTGTGTTTCGATGCTTTAGTCATCTATTGAGTTACAAATTATTTTTTGCTACCTTAAGTACTCTGAGTATGACACGTTCCAATTAGAAGCTTACAGTCTACAAAGCAAAGATTGGTATTTCAATTCAGACTTCTGAAAACCCAAAATCTTGGAGATTTGGTAGCAGAGAGGTGGTTGTTTAGTCCTTGCCACTTAGCACTCACTCATCTAGGAAAACATCTTCTTATATATTCCTAATTAACAGACATAAAAGCAGATTTGGGAATGTGCTTCTTATTTAAGAAGTTTATACCATTTTCCATCAAACACCTCATACATATATATATGTATATATGTGTGTGTATATATATATATTTTTTTTCCCCCACAAATCTGAGGAAGCCACCAGGTTTGCAGCAAGCAACTACAGGCACAGGTGCCCTATATTGTTGGTAACAATGAAATAAATCAACACAAAGAAAAACAGACCAACTTGAAGGAAAATCTTAATGAGGACATGATCTGTTGACTAGCCACAGTCCTGTGAGTGTACCACACTGACTCCCTGCAGCAATAACTGACAGCCTCTGAAATCCTTCAGGAAGCCGTGAAACTTGGTCTTTCCCAGAACAAAGATGCCAAGTCCCTTCTCACGCATCCCTCCAGGCAAGCTGCATAGGTAGCACCAGCCTCAGCTGTTCCTGGGATTCTCCTACTCTTAGCAATGAAACCTGAGAATTATTAGCTGTGTGCTTATTCACTGTCACAAACACCAAAGAGACAGATAGGCTCTGTCCTACACAGACTGGAATTTAATTCCTAATAAAGCTTTATGCACACCCGCCCAGAGTGTGAGGGTCCAGCATTTCATTTCTTCAACAACTAACAATGTCTTACTAATGATAAAATCCAACATATGTGACAGTTCTAGAAATGAGATGGCAGAGGATGTTAAACTTCAAGCAGCATATTCTCTTCCTGTCACAGACACAGTAATGCTGTGCAGGGCCTAAAATCACCACCTGCGACCAACTGCTACCAACATACAGAAAAAACATCAGTTTATATAAGTTATAAGCTCATATCTGACTGCACACATCACTTATTTTGAAGTGTATCAACTGAGAGTCTACCTCTTTTGGGGAGATGAAAAGGAAGATGGGGAAAATGGAGAGAAATTGTTTTTTTCTCTTCTGAGCATGAATACTATTCCAGGCTTGTACTTAACATTAGTATTGGTTTTAAACTTTGATTTTCAAAGCAGATCAAATTATCCAGAACAATTATTTTCAATTAGATTATTTCTCTAGATCACATATATCCTGTTACCAAGCAGGAAGTTTGAAAAATAATGGTGAATAAAAATCTTCACATACACCTTGCAGCCCTGAATCACAGAGGTATGTGCCTCCATACAGTACAGAGTTTATAGTCTCTGCTGCTATTTAAGACTAGATCAGTTGTTACTCTTTTTGATGTTTGAACTACCACTACACTATTTTTAAGCAAGTAAACACAACCAAGTACAAGAGCATTAATGCTGTATTGATCTGCATTTGCAATTAACTCAGGTCTAAGCCACAGTTCAAATATATTAAGGGAAAAAAAAGAAACCCACCAATTCCTACATCTTACCAAAAGAACACCAGGTAAAACCAACAAAAAATGAAGAAAGACCATGTCTCTGTCCAGTGAGCATGTTAAGATTTATTTACAGTGCTCAGCTGAAGATCCCTAAACCAAAAAACCCCATCTTTTCCAATTACTACCTTCACTTCCACCCATGCTGTTCCAATCCAAACTACTTCACTGCCCCTCAACACTAAAGAAGTGCTCTCAAAAACAGCAAGCATGGACTATTTCACTTCACCAGTTTTGTCACCAAAAGAAAACTCCAACCAGCCACGCAGACACCACAATGCCAAGGAGCTGGCCAAGGCAGGGCAGACTCACCGACACGTAGCTGCTGGAATCCACGTTGTCCGTGATGGTCTGACGCTCACCCTTCTGGTTGATCTTCCTGTACCTCCGGCGGGACTGCCGCAGTGGCACTTCTCTTTGCAAGATGTTTTCCTCATTGTCTTTAGAGTTCTCCACCTGAAACACATGTTCAGGCTGCTGGTTAAACATCCAGTTCTTCCATAGCACTGAGAGCCGATGGAGCCGTATGAAGCTCATGGGGAAGGAACAAACATAAGTTCAGGGCAGCTAAACTTTTCTGGAGTAAACGACCGTGGTTGTTTCAGAGAACCGCGGCTGCAGATCTCAGAAGCGCCTCATTACAATGAGCTGAGGCCACAGTTTCCTTCCGGGAAGGAGTGTATTTAAAAAAAAAAAAAAAAAAAGAAAAAAAGGCACACATATCCTCTAAACAATGTCACTCATCAGCAGAATCAGCAGAAACTCTTCTGCACCTACATGTATCATGAAGGAGTTACAGGCACTGCTCATTTCAAGCTTATCTTCAACACAGAAGTTACCATTTTTTGTGTATTTACAATCTGGCAAAAATATTGCATTATACCCTATTTTTAGTAGTGTAATTTTTAAAAGCATAATTTATTTCTAGTACCAGTCATAGCTAAACAACTTTAAATATTCCAGCTTTTTATAAATAGCTACTTCACCTATGTCATACTGCTTCCTAATCGCTTTCAGTGGATTATGGAGAAATGGCTGGAACTTATTCATAACTTGATGTTAAATATTATCTCTGACTAAACATTAAAAATTAGGTAAATTTATCTGTTTAGTAAAAGCCAACATGAAATCTTTTATCACAATAGCTATAATACTTGTTTTCTATAAAAAGCAGTCTCATCCTTTCCCATTTCCTTTTGATGTTTTGGAAAAATATCTCCCAGCAGGAAGCAGGACAGACATGCATGTGAATAGGCTGCAGCAGGCAAGAAGTTTCTCTACAATATTTACTATGTAGAAGTTTCTACTGTCTTATGGCTTATTTTTAATTTTTTTTTCTCCAAATTTCACTGGAAAATCCTAAACATTAAGACTATACTACTGGAACAGGAGAAGAACCTCTGTATGGTCTTACACAGCTCTCACTTCACATACTCAAGTAAATTACCTTAAAATTAAAATCAAAAAGATACAAAGAAATGAAACACAGAAAGACTTAACAGACAGAAACAAGAAAGTGACCAAACTAACACCATCACAAAAGCAAGATCACATCTACCTTCCACACCACTTTTCCCAAACACCTATGGTCTGTCTGAGGTCAAAGGAAGGTGTAAGCAGCTGAGCTTGTCTTGTGGGTTATTTTTGATTCCATAGAGAAATCATACATTAATAACATAGGTTAAAGATACAACAGTTAGAAAAGCTAGAAAAGAAGAGTGAAGCTCACACAATAATACTGTCAAAAAAAGAAATCAGAAAAGCTGAGTTGAAAAAGGGATAACCACACTTTTCACTATAATTTTCCTACCTCTTTGCAAAGGAAAACACAACAACCAAAGATATCTATTTGCAGCACTGCAGTAAGCACAGTGGTGTAAGAGTGCAAAGAATACAATGGATGCAGGCAGAAACACAAACAAAAAAATCTTTTTAAACAGGCCATCCAGTATCATCAAAAAATCCACTAAGATGATTGAAATAGAAGCCTTTCTTCATGTAGCATAAATATGGATTTCTAGCTAGAAACAATGTTGCTCTCAAATTGTACAGAAGTCCTCCAGAAATAAGGAATTTTGGATTTGTACAGTTATTAATTAAATAAACAAAATTGTGCTAACTTTTAATTTTTGTATGTGAGCTCCTTCAATAAATGCATTATCATTTTTTTCCTGTATTCAGTCTTACAAGATCATAGAAACCAAAATAAGCAGCAAACTTCTCCAACAGAACAGATTAACCTGGATCTGAGAAACTGCTGAGGTGGACAAAGACTCTTTCAATACAGATAACCCTTATTATCAAGAAACCCCAAACTGAACAGATATTTTTAAGGCTAAATTGAAACAAACAGTGACAGAAGAAGAAATTCACAATTCTAACTGAAAACTAAGATGTAAGCATTAATAAATTATTTGATAGCACTAAGTCAGAACAAACAAGTGGCAGAAAATGAGACCACCTGCTTCCTTTGGTTAGTGAACTGCTGTTGACAAAAGCAACATGGAAATCAGAAACCAGGAAAGACCTCCACACCACAGAGCTTCCAGCTTCGTACCACCAGCACAAGCAGTATTTTGAGTCCAGCTGACCACCAGATTGTCAACACTTATGATTTACAAGAACTGTTTTTGATGTTCTGTGCATCAACAGGATAGGCACGCCTGAGCACCTCACTCAGCCCTTTTTCACCTGGTTAAAACTAAAAATTCCTGTTGGCAGAGAGATGTCACCCTCATCACACCCCTGTGGAGGAATTCAGCTTCTCTGTGAGTGCTGTGACTGGGTCCTGGAGTGGGAGCAAAGGGAGGACAGATTTCCTGGGCCACTGCAGAGCCAGGAGAACCAGGCTACCAACAAGTCAGATGGAAACGCTGTCCCACAGACTGCTTCTCATTATTTAATTTTCAATACAGTATCATAGAATTGTTAAGGTTGGAAAAGGACTCAGAGACCATCAGGTCCAACCATGCCCCTAGCCCTGCCAGGCCCACCACTAAACCAGGTCCCCAAGTGCTACATCTACACATCCATGAAATCCTTCCAGGGATGGCAACTCCACCCCTGCCCTAGGCAGCCTGTGCCAGGCCTTGATCCTTCTCATGAAGAAAATTTCCCTAATATCCAATCTAAACCACAGGATTGCCATGTTTCACTCTGCAGTCCAAACCAGCAATGAAATATTTTCCACCTGCATGTATCACACTGCTCTTCTGAAATCTTACACTTAGATCTGAAGAAGAAAATGAAAGCACCAAGGAACAACAGTAATGACACTTCAACATACTTCAATGACACTTCAACATATGCTGCAATTCTGGGCCATCTTCTTAAATGATAAATGGGGCTATTATTAATTTAATAGATTGCTCAGCCTCCAAAAATATGAGTTACAATGCCCATTCACACACTATCTGTTATCCTCATTAACTTAAGCTGACCACATTTTATGGTCTTTAAAATGGGTCCATTCCCAGAGGATTCCCACTACAAAACTGATTTACATTCTAAAATGACAGGAGAGAAGGAAAAAAAAAAATTTAAAAAATCAGTCACCAGCAGGAAGCAATAGAGTTCTTTAACTCCATTAAAGTAGCTAACTAATTATTTTGCTTGAATTATGTATTACATCTCATTAGTATGTTGCAAATTAAAAACTAGAGAAAATAAAAGAATTAAGAGAAATTAATAAGAGTTAATCAGGGAACTAAAACTCAAGTACACCTTATGTCAGTGAAGATCATTAGCAAGGTGCACGCCACCACACTGATGCTTTTTTCTCACACTATTTGAAGTGCTTCCTAGAAAATACAACCAATAGCACCTTTAGCTACATTTACCTGTAAAATATGACCATAAATATAATGAGGAAGCTACTCTGCACTTTTAATTCTCTGCTTTTCCTACTGGAAAATTAGACTGAAGTTCCAGAAAAGGATGTAAGATACTTTCAAGTGCCTCTATACTCTCACTAGCATTTAATCACAATTACAGACAATTCAGGAGATTTTAAACAGAGCAAACAGCTGTCTGGGCTGTGCCTTTGTCTCCAGGAACACCCAGCAGTGTGTGAGGCTGCTGACATGGCCAATGCTGGCTTCCCCAGCTACTGTGATACTGTGCTCCTCTGGAAACACCCATCACAGTTGTGCCTGCTCAAGTTACACACACAACACTAGTTTCTTCCATAAATATTTCAACAGGATCAGTTTCTCTCTTGAAGCACACATTGCACAGAAGCGCCTCTTTTATTTCCATCTTCTTTTTTTTTTTCTTTATTATTTTTATTTTTTTATTTTTATTTCTTTATTGCAATGGTGATGTGACCAAAGAAGGATGTAGGTATTCCTTAGGATTTCCTTTGCCCATGAAATATTTGTCACACAAACTTACAAATGTACTTGCAATGAGTCAAGTCACCAGCCAGACCAGGCTGGTCTAGTCCTCCACTAGGTTGCTCCAAGCCCCATCTTTGCAACTTCACAAGCTTGTCTTGAACACTGCCAGGGATGGGGCAGCCACAGTTGCTCTGGGCAACCTCTGCCAGGGCCTCACCATCCTCACAGGGAAGAACTTCTCCCTAACACCTAATAATAGATATGACTGGATAAGTGAGTGTTTCTCACTCTGCTACAGGAGCACTGAGGAGCAAGACTCAGCTCAGCCCAGGCACAGCACTCGGGCACACTGAGTATATCACGTGCTCAGTTCAGCCACCAGATCCCTGGCAGCTGCAATTAAAAAGTAAAAATGCAAAGCAGCAAATGCAAACCAGAGGGCCTGGGGCACTCCCGTGACATGGCTGTACACATTGCCACCCAAACAGTCCTGTGGCATCCCTCCAGGCATAAATCTCCTCCCCAGAACTCCAGCTTTGAAAAGAGACTGGACAATTAGGAATAAAACAAATTAACTGTTTCACTCCAGAGCATGAAGACAGGTTTCTTGCACTCTTAACCTGCACATCATGGCAGACTGCAGCTTAAAATACGTGCTGCAGCACAGAGCATATTACTGATGCTATCAGAGCCCATGAGCAGAGTCAGACTGACATTGCACAGAGCAAATTGCACAAAGGATGGCAAGTGGACTTGGTACAGGACACTACTGACATCCCTGCTGGTAATGCACTGTGAGAAACAAATATTTTATGGAAGCTGAGTATTTACATGCTCAGTAAGAGATACTGTCAAATATTAGTTTTAATGTTACCATATCTGCTAAATCAATAGCAGTCTGGAGATGGGAGCCTGATTAACAGACATGTGGGTTCTGAGCACAACAAACAGCTTTGTTCCAGCTCCATTAAAAACATCTGAGGTGAAAGTTGGAAGAGATCTGCCTGTGTCCCCAGGCACACTGCTGGGATACAATGTTGGTCTTCACTATGGAAAAGCAATCCTAATATTGCAACTGCTCACAGCATGTGTACAACAACTTGGGAAGAACTAAGCTACACTCTCTAAGCAAGTATATATGCATCTATATATGCACTTGGCAGTATCAATAACTGTTCTGAAGAAGCAGAAGTAATCCTGGACATTAAGGATGGTGACAAATCTTACCCTTCAAGCTTGGCTAAGCACTCTCATGTTTCTTCTCCTACCTACAAGCCTTCACACAATGTGGCACTGCAAAGGCTTGGAGGAAGAACGCTTTTCCACCCAGACATGACCAATAAAAGCCATGAAATGGGGAATGGGGGTGTAAATAAAATACTCAAGACAGAAGACTGCCATAGGCTGACGCAGGAATGCTCAGCTCAGCCGTGACTGTTAAGCTTTTGAAACTCAAGTAAGCATGATTTTAGAAAGAATGACCTAATCATCATCATCATTTACCCATCTAGATTAAATTTACATAGCTGCTGCTGTTATGAGAGCAGCCATAGGTATAATTGAAATCAAGGCAATTTTACTGCAATTTCATAGAATACTTTACAATAAGCTTTCTGCTGTAAAAGAGAAAGAATTTGCTGAAACCAGCAATAGATTTAAATACATATGAAAAAAATCTGCCTTACCACAATCATTTCTGAAGGTTCCAATATGATACATTCGCATCCTCGCTTTCCTCCAGACTGCTTGCCAAAACTAGAGTGGGATGGAAAAAAAAGCAAACAAAAAGGAATGAGATGAACAGCCTATTTTACCTTTTCAGTAACCAAAGTAATTGGCAATGGTCCATGTTGTTAAAAAACAAAAAAAAAAGAACAAAGAAAAATTGATGAAAACTATTGTATGAAAAATGCTAATTAGATAGTATCATTACCATAATATTTTAATTTATTCAGCATCCCTCATCACAGCCTGCTATGTAAAGTCCAAATATAAAGAATGTTCTTTTGTAAAATCATTATTACTTGCAGATACTCACAACCACTCATAATACATTTCAGTTCTGACAAGAAAACCTTAGTACATTTTAATTAAACATTAAACGGGCCTTGTAAAAACAAATATACATAAATGCCAAAGACTCCAAAATACTACTCAGCACAGAGCATCTTTAATGAGAGCTCCCTCAACTCTACATCACCCCTTCATCCTCCCAGCAAAGTGGGGGACAGAGAATCTCTTTTCTCACATTAAGCCTTGTGATCTCTGTCTTTATGTTGCAGCTTGTACCATCACAAGGACTGGGTCATGGTGATGAGTTCTGTTTAAGAAGTATGAAAGAAAACAAATGTAACAAAGCGTGATGAGCAGAGTAAGACAGCAGTGAGGAAAGCAGCTAAAAACAACCTGATGTACTTTAGCTCATCAATTCTAACAGCAGACTTCCTTCAGGAAGCTGAACAACAGAGGTGACTTTAGAGAAATCACCTCTGGAGAAGGCACCATCCGACCAAAACTGAGGGTGCTGGAGCTACCAGCAAAAGAGGACTGAGCTAGACACTGCTGGGGGATGTGTGGGGTGTGTTACAGACCAACAACTTCTCAAATCAACCCATTTGTCACTGTAGTGGTACCTGGAATTAAATGTATCTGGCTTTGCATATTAAGTAAGTTTGTCTTCACTCCTGACCCGTCAGCCTGAGGTGGGAATGCCTGACCTACTCACTCCCTAGGCACGAGGGAAAGTGATTCCACAAGCCCAGCACATAAAACAAACTCCTTGATGAGCAGCACAGTGCTGGATTAGCAGTTCAGTCATTGTAGCTGCCATGTTACAAACTCAGACTGTCAATATCAATCATGTTTTAGCACCTACCAGCAGGTGAGATAACTGAAGAACTGGTTAATGCAAAGCAGGGATTAACGTGAGAATTAGATGGAAGTTAAGTCAAGAGCGGAGACAAACCCTTAAAAAACAGATCAGCTCCAGCTGTTTTCACTGAGATTGTGTTTAAAAAGTACATCTGAAACTCCAGCTATGCAAGATTTGAGTTACACACATGGTCATCATGATGGCAAAGACCCATTGAAACCACCACCACCACTTTATACAGGACACTTAAAAAGACTTGTGTTTATAAACAACACTCCAAAACTTCTGTTGGATATATGCAACTATGGGAAAACAATTTAAGAAACTAAACTGAAGCTAAAAGACTAACTAAACTAAATGGAGCTGAAGAAGGGGATGTTTTGATTAGATATTAGGAAGACATTCCTCCCTGTGAGGGTGGGGAGGCCCTGGCACAGGGTGCCCAGAGCAGCTGTGGCTGCCCCATCCCTGGAAGTGTTCAAGGCCAGGATGGATGGGGCTTGGAGCAGCCTGGGATAGTGGAAGGTGTCCCTGCCCATGGCAGGGGGTTGGAACCAGGTGAACTTAAATATCCTTTCCATCACAAATCATTCTGTGATTCTCCTGAAACTGTGAAGTTACTCAAGGGAAGCTTCAGATGATTGCAACAAAGAAATTATCAGTGCAACCCAGTTAGGATAAAGAATTACAATTAATAGAAGCACGGCAGCTTCCACTGTCAAGTTTTGATTTTGCTAATGGTCTACTGAAAAAAAAAATATTTAATTACATGACTGCAATATAGTCATAAACAACATGACAACTAAAACTTTCTAACCCAGACCAGACAAGCACAAGTTTCACATAGAAAACTGGCATTTTCACACACTTATAGTAGGAAACTCAGAGTTCAAATTTTCATGCCTTCTTTCAAGCTTTTTCCACACAGCATGTGATCCAGTCATGAGAGTCTTGTGTTTTTGCAACACATAAAAAGAAGGGCTAAACTACTCTCACTCATACAACCATTAATTCAGTTCAAGAAATACAGAACTATCATTTTTAATGTCAGCGCCAACACTGAGGTGAACTGAAATCCATGTAAGGATTTTTCTACAAACTAAAAACCAAACTGAGATCACCTTTGCCACGGGATCATTTTCATTCTAAAGAAAAAAAAAAGTTAAATAACTTATAATTCTATTCCTTATAGCAGAAAATGAAAGACAAGAGATTTTTTTTTTTCCAAAACACCAAAATTATAAAGGAATTACGTTCAACTGGAAGTTTCAGGTTTTGCACCTTTTTAAATCTAGAAATAATCATTATCACTGTTATGACAAAACAGATTACTACTGTTGCTACATCCCCTGTAGTTAGGAAAAAGCACCAATTTCCTGTTGCAGGTTGTTCAAGCAAAGTATTTTTGTCATTTAACAAGATTTTATCAAACTCCTGGAGGTCAAGGAGGAGTTGTTTTCTTTTTTGTTTTGCTTTACATAAACACATTCCTCAAATTCAGCCACTGTCCAGCCTCCCTCTGCTGATGCTGCAGCATTTGCTAATTAAGTAATGGCAGTAAACACTAATGAGGACAAGAACAAAGGTCACGGTCTTGGCCCTATCATTTCTGCTCCATCAGGCACTTTACAACAACCAAACACTTGGAAAAGGATCAGGTTCCAAAGACAAAACCTACCCAGCTAATCCTAAACTACTCATATTAACAAGTCAATAGGTCAAGTTCCATTATTTCCTGGTACACACCATGGATGGTTTATTGATTATTCCACAGCAGAGCTCCTTCCAAAGGAGGAGGCTGCATATGGTTTTTCCCCAGCCATAACTACCACTATGCCTTGAAAATACCAACTTTTAACATTCTTAATTAACATACACAACATGTTTTAGAAACATGGGTTTGAAATTTCTTAGTGACTTATTACATATTTTTCCTCTAGAATACAAATATTTAGCTTCTCTATCAGTTAAGAGGTTTGCTGACATCAATATACTTCACTAATCTGCCAATTATAATCAAGGCTTCAGAACAACATTCATTCCTAAATGTTTGTAAATGGAAAAGGTTCAGTTGAACAAAGCTTTGGAAATGGAGGAGAGAAAATCCACTTGGGAAACAAGAGCAAACTTTGACATGGAACATTCTTTCAAAGAAGAAGGACCATTTCTGTGACAGCAAATTACTTGTAGAAGTCCTTAGCTGGTGATTAAAGACCCACCCAAACCTGAACCATGCTGTTTCTCAAAAGAGAGCTCTGGAAAGTACACCTAATTCTGGAAGAGATGGGGCAATCTCATCTTTTGGTACTAAAAGACAACTTTGCTGTGGCATCAAGAACACATGGTGCTGTTTGCAGGAGCTGTTATTACTCAGTCTTTTTGGTTACTCAAGTTGGCACCACAGACATCCTTTCCCAGGGTCAGGTTTGCTTCCTGGAAAGGTCCAATCCAAGAAGCCCATTTCAGTACTTCTGCTTACCAACCATCACAGCAGCTTCCCCGACCAAAAGCATATCTCACAAACACTACATCCTTCTGATGTCACATGTGGCAAGATATGTAAGAAAATTGGGAAAGACTCACTAAGGTACAGCACATTACACATGCTTTAGTGCTTTAAGCAGAGTGGGGAAAATAATCTAATTAAAAATTTAAATTAACACTGGAAGTGTAAGAAAACATGAAACTAATGTAAATTAAGCTCTGCTTACAATAAAAAAATTGTCAAAGGACATACTACCACTGGTATAACCATTAAAATTTTAAATGATTGAACAATTTAATTGGTATTGTTAACACATGTGTGATTTAAATATGTCTTAATGTCATCCTATAGCTTGCCACTAGAAAACCTAGAAAAAAAAAATCAATACTATAAAACTGCACTACAATTTGTTTTATTATTTTATTGTATGCTCCCATCACTTAATATTCATGTATTTCATCCGCATCATTAATTTTCACACACTCATTCTATGGTCTGCAATGCTGTTATGGGAAAAAAAGTCTTCTATATACCAAAGGCAGCTTTGTTTATCCTTGATTTATGGATGTCTCATTTGCAAGAAATTGTGTTTTCCTTCTAATTCACTGCTACTCATAATTAAAAATGCTTAAGCAGTTGCATAATCTGGGAAAAGAATGTAAGTTAAATTGGCACGATATCCCATACCAACAACTAATGGGTGTTCAGGCCACGGGATCAGACTGGAGCTAACAAAATGTAAAAGCCCAGGATTGTAGATAACAGTTCTCAGCCAGGCTGGACAGGGCTTGGAGAAACCTGGTCTAGTGAAGTGTCCCTGCCCATGGCAGTGGGCTGCAACTGGATGAGCTTTAAGGCCCCTTCCAACTCAAACCAGCCTGTGACTCTGTGACATTCCTTGGTTCCCTTTTCCACTGTGTGATGTGCTCACCTCTCTGCAACTGCAGAGTACCTTAGAAGTGCAGGCACCTGAGTATGTGCCTGACTGCACTGATACAGGGAACAGAATAAATTTAATCACTGGAGGGAGCCTTCTGTATCTGAGAATACTCCCATTTCACACTCATGCTCATTCCCCAGAACAGGAAGGTGTTAAAAATTTCTTTAAGGTACTGGACCTTTTATAACAAACCTTACTTTTATAAAGTAAACTATTTAGAAACTCCTCCAACAAAACATATTTTGAATGTAGCTCTTGAAACAGGATGAGCACAAACACTGCTTTCTGAACACAAATGTTTTGAAAATTCTCATATCCAGCTGTTGCACAACGTGAGTATTTGGTGATGAAATACATCTGGAATGGCAAAACTGACGAATTTAAGCAATAGCCATCACATTTTACTCAAGCATTTCCTGATATCAATATGCTCAAGTCTTTCAATACTGATAGCTTCTCATTCTTCATTACTCAGAATATGGTACATACATTAAAGGTAAAAACACAGCCTGTCCTGAAGAGCTTTCAGCCTACAAACAGATGGAGACTGAGACTCTTATTATTTGTTTCAACACTCATCAGCAAGCATCTTCAAATTTACAATATTCTACTACATCCTGAAACAATATTTTCAGATATTTCAGACATCAAAGCTATCAATGGCAGGACGTCAGGCACTTCACGTTCTGTATTTTCCAGGAACTGTAAAATCACAACATTATCCTGTCTGTGAAAATCGGTGTCAATAATGCAGTTATCTGTGACTGTCAATAAAGCTACCTGCAGGAGTTTTACTGCAGTAATACTCAGTATTGTATTACATGTAGAATGGGGCCAGAGCCCTGATATACCAGTTTATCAAGATAACAAGCAAAGAGTTTGCAGGTATTTTGTTTTTATGAATATAAAAACAAACTCTCTGTCTCTCAAACTGCCTGTCTGCCTGTCAGGCTGCTTTTAGGTACATAATGATGAAGATAAATTGCACTCGCCACTGCAAAGTGAATCCCACGACCCCACTTATCCAGTAACCTGGATGCATTTCTTCCATGCAAAAAGATTTTGTACGGAAGGGCACAACTGGGCCTGGAAGAGACAAGATGCATAAGGAATAAATATGTTGTTTGGTTGGTTTTCTAACAGATGAAAATGTGATTTTGTGCAAGTATAGGGGGCTACAAGGCCATATAGTGCCAGGACAAGGGAGAATGGTTCTAAGCTGACTTAAGTACGTTTAGATGAGATATTAGGAAGAAATTATTTACTAAAGGGTGGGGAGACCCTAGCAGAAGTTGCCAGAGAAGCTCTGGCTGCCCCATCCATGGAAGTGTCCAAGGCCAGGTTGAGAGCAGCTTGGAGCAACCTGGGACTCTGGAGGATGTTCCTGCTCATGGCAGAGGGTTGGAATGAGGCAAGGTTTAAGGTCCCTTCCAACCAAAACCATTCTGTGATGCTATGACAAGTATTTTTTTTCCTCTCCTTGCAGAGTACCTCTTGTGCAGAACAGTTGTTCCAGCAAACCCCTGGATATCTACTGCAAAGTTGCTGTTGGTCAGATCCAAGATAAAATGCATTCTGTTACCAATGAATGTACCACACAAGTATACTAATGGCTGGAATAACCATTACTATTATTAAACACCAATCTAATTACTCTAAAAATGTAATTTAATACTTAAATTTATTTGTCATTGTTTGGGAATAACACCGAGGGAAAACCCATGAAGTTGCACAACAGGCATTAACAGCCACAGTGACTGTGGATAGCACAGTCAGGATCTGCCCTTCCTGCACTGCAGTCATGGCACAGGAGTATATTCAACATGAAAATCCTCATAGGAATGACCTGTTTTCCTGGGCATCTCCATGGAGGTCTCAATTTCACTACATTTGTCTCAGCCCAGCCATGATCTGAAGAATGGGGCTGGCTGGTGGGGAGTTGCCTGAGGCTCACAGTGCATCAGAAGGCCTCACAGCAGCTGCTGAACAGCCCCAAATGTCCCTATTTGTGAAACAGAACAAGGAGATGGGAAAAGAGGTCCATCAGCACAGACCAAAAGTACCAGCAAATGCAAATGGCAGACTTTACAAGACATCATATGCTGTGCAAGTCCTGAGCTCTTCAAAGTAACTTCATTAGAAAAATATTATAATACTTAACTCCATCAGGAAATGGTTTAAAGGAAACCAGACACCACAAGATGTATGGCTGAATGCAAAATACCTATTTCAATTAATGCTCAGTCATCAAAACCTATTTCTGCATTAGCTCTCAATAACAACATTTAGCAGGTTTATCTCTTAAGCCTGCTGAAGTTCTAATTGGAAATTATTTTGGAGGCTGTATAATATGCTACTCAATTTGCAGGCTGCAAGCTCAAGATCTCTGTATTAATTACTTTATACTCCGAACATGATGATCCTTTGAGGAAGCCTGTGTCTCACCTACCACTTTCTGTGCAGCTTTCCAGCTATTCCATCACGGAATTGCAAAGTCTTAGTAAAATTATATTTTACTTATAAACAAACCATACATGACCCCTTCCTTCTAATTTCCTTTCTCTTGCACTTAAGTTTAGCCAACAAAAAACTCTGTGGCACAATCAGCATCCCTTGCAGTCCATAAAATTTCTAAAGGGTAGCTGCTGTAAGGAACCACGAACAGACCAAAAGGAAATTATTGGTGCGGGGGAAATACGGACGAGATTACTCAGCCATATAGGTCTGAACACAGTCTTTCTTCATTTTTTAACTTTCTTAGAAGATTAGTCTCTATCAAACAAGATGCACCATGTACTCTTAGCCTGCAGCAACTTCCCAGCCCTTACTCAGTATCAGCAAGCCCAATACACTTACGGAGACCAGGACACAGCTTCTCACTGGTGTGCTGCCTCTTCTCATCCACATTCCCTTTTCCCTCAGAGTATTTTCATGCCAGCACTAGCTCTGCCAGAAGAATTTAAATCTGAACAACTCTATCTGAATTAATTAGTTTTACAAATACATTTATTGGTAGCATTCCCAAGTTGTTGCTTCACTTACTGGCTGTCAGGCAATGCTACAAGTTACAGCCACCACTTAACAGAAATATCTAAGGAAAACATCACCTCATCCAGAGCCACAAATGCACTGAATAACCACTGCTTTTATCCTGTGCTGAGTACTAAATCTCTAAGACTTGATAAGCACAGGGATGTAAGCCTGAAGCTCCCTTTAAGAGAGCAGAGAAAATCATCCACAACAGTTAGTTGGGAAGAGCTTTCCAGTGTGAAGCAAACATACACTCAGGGTATTGTATTGTGACTGCAATATTTAGAGTCACACAGTAAGAAACTTAAATCCCAATTATGGCAACAATTACCACAATTCAGAACCTTACTGGCAACTGACAGCTCGTCAGAAATTAGGTTTACTGTATGGCAGCAGGGGACTGGCACACATGGATCCAGACCATGGGAGCTGAGGGAGGAAAAACATAATTCACACTCCAGACACTGGGATTGGGATGGGATGAGGAAGAGGAAGAACAGAGTTTGAGGAGCACTCGGACAGAGCTCGGATACAGCAGGTGCTGTCTAAGCAGAAGCAGTATTCAAGTTAAACCTGAAAAGGAAGGATCAGGGGACAAAAAGACCAGTGTACCTTGCACTGCCAGAAGCTGGGAGTAAAGGAGCTCTGAGCCACTGGTTTACTTTTGCAGCAATGGTACAAATTCACAAGTATTTGCAGAAAACAGCACTACAGGCTCCAGAAGCAAAACTGATCTGACTTTAGATAGTGCATTTGAGGTATAAATACGTTTGAGAACAAAGTTACATACATCAGCATTTAAATCATGGCATTTTGTTAATCTTTAAATTCTTCAAATTGCAAATCTTTAATCTCACATTCTTACTTTCCAACACTGACAGTCCTACAGAAGCACAGTATTTTCTGTGCTTCTGGCACTTCACACAGAATAGATGTAAACACTACTAACAGTCACTATTAAGTCACAGTCAGTTGCAAAATAAAAATATTGTTACTCACAAATACTAATACAAAACAACCTAAAATAATTTCAACCCAAGCTGGGTTGAAAGATGCAAAACTGGAGTTCCTCTTTCATTATGACCATTTTCTTGATCTAAGCAATTGGGTCTTTTCCTTTTACTAAAGAAAAGAGAAATAGCTAATTGAGTCATTGATGCATCTACAACTCTCATGAAAAGATACCACACAGCCACAAGGCCATTTTAAGTAAAGCAATTGTTTTTAGCCAAGAAATGCACTACATGAGTAGAACAACGATTCCAATTTTCTCCACTTGAGAGATTTTGGAAGGACAGGGAAAAGAGAAGTGTTTGTTTTAGTAAGACTACATCTTGAACGTTTCAAGAGTTTGTATTTTTCCCTTGGAGGTTCAATTCTTACAGCTGTAGGAGGCTGTCAGCCACATAACTGGCTTCAAAAGTTCCTCCAGGTTCTTGATACATCTCCTATGGCTAATCTTGCTGTGAGTAATCTCCTCCAAATATCCTGTTCACATGAATTATCTTCATTAACAAGCAAGGTTAACACAAAACCTCTTTAACTTGCTGACATGATTTTCCTTCCACAAATCCGCCAATCCTGTTCTGTTATTCCGGCCACCGCTTTCATGTTAGAAGCAAATTCTTCTCCTCCCATGCCAAATCTATTAACAAATCCATTCTCCAGGCAATAGGGTAATCAAGATTATGCCATCTTTGTACCTGGTATTACTGAATGATCTGCATCTTACCTTAAAAATCGTGCAGGGCTTCTCTCATCATGAGCATCAGTGTCAGAATATTGAATAGATTTATTGCGCCTGGACGCAAGTTTTACTCCTCCAATTTTTAAACCAATTTCTGAATTACAACTTGAATACAAGTTCATCAAGTCAATAAAAAAGCCCTTTTCAAAGCACAGTGAGCACCAGTTTCCATCCTTACTCATTCATATACTTAGACAAAGTTAATAAAGCAGTAACTGCCCATCTCCTTATGTTTTCAAGGGGCTAAGCCTCTTTCAAGTTGGATTCCACAGAATATTTTATTTCAAAGAGTTCTGCAGAAAAAAAAATAACATTTCCTGAAGCTCTGATAGACAGTGGATTAAAGGGGGCAGGCAAAAAGCAGGATAGCATCTTTGCCAGGTTAAGTTTACAGTTGTTTACTACAGTCTCCTCCTATCCATCAAGGTAATCACAGGGCAGATGACAGAAAAAGGACAAGTATTGTGAGGATATACCAGCAAACAGTTATTAAACCATAACCACCTTCCAGTGGCTACCACTATTTATGGAGACTGCAAGGATCTCACTAACAATCCATTGTAACAGCAGTTTCCTATATAATTGTTATTATATAATTAATGCTGGGCAGTTAAGTTTCTAGTGCAATACTGAGTTTTGAAAAATGATTGCACAGATAAAGCAGTATCCCACACAGCATACTCTCCCATAAAGTTTATTTCACAAACATATTACAGGTCTAGGCTCATATGCACATCAGGCAAAGAGAACATGGCAGCAAATTATCTTTGTTTTGTGTGATACCAAATAGCTCTGTAATACCTGAGGCAATGAGAATAAAGGCAATATTGTGCTTTCTTATAGATGTGTAGTTAAGCTCCTGTTCAGAATGACTCACATAATCAGGAACTTGGTTGGGGACAAAGCATAAAGAGTGACAGTAAGTATTGCTTCAAATGTAATTAAAATACTGCTAATTACAATTATGAAAGAATACTACTAACTTATCCAAGGCACTATTTCATATGAAATTAGCCTGTGCCTGACTGCAGTTCCCTCAACTAGAAATGTGACAGATAAAGTATTCTGAACAGGGAAAGTAAATTAAGTTTATCCCACTCTACTGAAGGAAAAACCCCATTCTATTTAATCCATGAACATGACTGTATTTCAAACAAAACAGAAGGGAGCTGAACGCCCTAGACACCTATCAGGAGTCCATTCTCTTCATTTCCACATGATCTCACCATCTAAGGAGACAGAACATCCCAGGAACCACCCTTTATAAGCTGTAACATGCCAGCAGCTCCATCTAACACATGACCCTTTCACCACCCTCATTACCCATAATAAAAGTAGATGTAATCTTGTGAATTAACTATAACAGGTCTCCTTTGCCTTTTTTTTTTTTTTTTTCTTTAAGGCACAAGAAACCTTACAAGCAATGGTGCTTGTAAGTGACTTACTCCAGGTTTTGCAAAACAATGATTTTTAGCGAGTTTTTATGCAAATACCAGCATGCCATGTGCTCACTTCTGGCACTCCTGAACTTATAATTGACTCATCATAGTATGATTTTGGTTGAAAGGGACCTTAAAGCACATCTTGTCCCACCCTCCTACCATAGGCAAGGACACTTTCCACTAGACAAGACTGGTCCAAGCCCCATCCAAATTGGCTTTGAACACTTCTAGGGATGGGGCAACCACAGCTTCTCTGGACAATTTTTCTCAAGTTTGATTTACTTCACTCACTCAAGGAGCATTAAGTGTTTGATATCCAGGCTGCAACTAACTGAGTTGAAAAATTCAGTCCTATATGTTCTTACTAGTACATACTATGAAATTCAAGTATACAGAAATGCATGTAAGCTGGAATTGGCCTTAAGTCTATCCACTCATGGTCAGCTCATGCTGAGTCAAGTGAAACACAGTGAAATAAAAATGACTGATGTACAAGGTCAAGTAGAGTATTACTCTGTGTACTCAGGGCATTACTTGCCCAAGTTCAGCTCAAGTCTAATAATGTGCCTCAGTGAAAGCATGTCAGTGTTCACTGTGTCTCAACCCCGGGACACAGATGGGCTCCTGGCAAAAGCTCTCCACAGCTGATGCTGCTGGCCCCTTCTTGCCTCACATAAAAATCATGTGCCACTAAATACAGCCTGCAACCAAATGGCAGAAGCTGTGTGATCTGCAGTTGTATTTTTGCGACAGGGAACTCTATCCAGAACAGTCACACAGCACAAATTATTCAAAGAGACCCCAAGGTAATAAGCTGACTACAAATTCTCTTACAAACTTAAAAAGCCAAACTAGACTGAGTGCAGTATTACACAAAGAAATTTCAACATGCAGAAGAAGTCTGAGAAAATTTAAATTGAATTAGCTGAACATTTCTTTCACTATCAAACTTTAGAAAAAATAAATTTATGAAATTATTTTAAAATTCTTTAAAAATTACAGTAACACAAATACATAGGAAGCATTTATTTAAAAAAACTTGCCTTAAATAACAACAATAACTCAATTATTTTACCTACCTGCAAGGTGGCAAAAACATTGAATCCTTCATGAGCACAGATCCAGAAAGCAGGATATACCAGCATCTTGCAATAGTTTCTGAGCTGTAAGAAAAGAAATCACTGATATGTACTTCTCTTTACAGCACCTTAGAATTATGTTATCCAAAATATTATTGTAGTAAAATAATGATTTATCATTCTACCAGTTCAATATAAGAACCTGGGAACTCCAACTGGACCAGGATTTTTTTTTTAAACATTCACATAAGGAATGTTTCTTATACTTTAAATTTTGACATTTAACTCAGCTTTAAAATTTACTTTATTAAAATGAAATTTTAAGTAAAACATTTTATTCCAGTGAAAGTATACACAAAGGCTATAAATACAGGACAGCACACAACCCCACACACAGGTATTGACCTGCTCCTGGAGCAGGTGTGTGTCACACATACCCACCACATCAACTAGCAGGTGGCATCTCATTTAGACTCGAGTGTGCTGGAAGCTGTGCCTTATACAGAAAGCTAGGACTAGCTATGAGACGACAAATATGCCATAAGCAATGCTAAAATGTAAGGGAAATAAAAGCATATTTGCCTCCCAGGAAGAACCTGGAGAACCGTAAGCTAAAATACCAATTTTTGCAATGTAAAGTGATGGTGTTTGAGCTCCAGCCCTCTCCAGTACAGGCTGCTCCATGCAGGCAGTGCCAGCTCCAGGGATACAGTGCCACCTACTGAGTTGAGTGTCACCAGACTGCAGAGGGGACACTGCCTGCCTTGTCACCTGGTGTCACTGACACACATACACTCCCCTCTGCTGTCCCTGGGAGCTGGGCTGGAAGGTCATGGGCACCTCTCAAACATCAACACTGCACTACTGCTACAACCACCTCTGCCAAAGCTTTTCACCAATTACTGACAATAACTGAAAAGCAAATGACATATAACAACATGCAAAACACTGGGTTTGTCCACATTTCTGCTGTAGAACTCCAGCAAGTGCTATGTACTCACCAAAAGAGAACTTGGTTGCCCTTGTACCTCTCATAGCGGGCACTTGACGACATTATTCTGAGGGAAGAGGAAGAGAAGTTTAAATTCAATTTTAATCCCCAAAGATCATAAGACATTAATCACTGCATTTCAGTAGAATCACTTTCAGGCTCTAAGACCTCAAATTCAACTTTTTTTTTTTTTGTTCTAAACAAAGGATGTGCTTAACTGGAAAATTCAAATTATTACGGTGTTCTTCATTATCCAAATAGATAATATACAGCATGTTTTCCAAGTGTTTAAATCACTCCCACACATTGGAATTACCCATAGCAACAGAACTGAAGGAACTAAAATACTTCTAAAGCACTTTTTGTGCTTTGTTGGCCTTCCATTTTATGGATTCTGAGACCATCAGAATGTCTGAAGCATTAAAAAGCTTCTGTAATCTGAGTTAAGACAGGGCACTGTCTACACAGTCCTTTGTAGGCAAATGGGAGTAAGCTCTGCCTTCCCTCTTAGAAGAGCTAATTAGTTTAGATTCTGTGCCACATTATGGCAGTGACTTAACTCAGCAATGGATGTGGCCAATGCTCTGCCACCTCAAACTGCAGGCAGACAAAAGCTCTGCTTATCTCCACAAAATGTCATAGCTATAAGTGAGCTAAAAAACACAAACTGCAGAGTACTTCACCTTAGCTGATGTTCCCTGAAATGTGATAGTATGTCCAGCCCATGAAGGAAAGAATAGATAGTATTCAAGTCCTAAAAAAAAAAAAAAAACCACATAAGCAAACTCCTTCACATCTAATCACTCAGTGTTACTTTTCAGATTCTGCACTAAGTTACACAGAAGTATACAAAGCCCAGATTAATAGATAGGTCAGAACACACATAAGACTTGAAGAACCCTGTCTACATTTCTACATTGGAACTGTGGCAGTGGAAAGAGTGAAGTGCAACTGATGCATAAACACTGACCTGAAAAAAAAGATTTATTAAAAATATTTCTGAAAATATCATTTATGTGAATGGATACAGCAGCAAGCAACACATGGAATAAGACAAATAGAGCAGGCCTGTTCATCCAAGGTCAAAAATTGTTGAAACCTTCTAAGATCTCTTTAAAGAAGGCATTTTTCAAAACCAGTGAAAAACCTAAGCCACTATATAGGGTGCAGAGAACCACCAGAGTACCTTTTCATAGCAAAGGGGTTATATTTGGAGGGGAAAAACTCTTTCATGTCCACTTCAGACCTAGCTGGCAAGCCCACTACAAACTACACCATCCTACTGCCTCTCTTGCTCAGCCCAGTCCATGTCTGGAGGGAACATCAAAAAGTACTCCAAAATACTCTTTGGCAAAGAAAACAATAAAGCTTTAGAGGTCTGTCACTCCTACTACCACTAGTCAATATCACATCAGTGTCATCCACTAGCAACCACAGAAACAAAAGCATTAAAACATGAAGATTATTTTGCTTTATAAACTGAACTCTACATAGAAGCTGTAATTAGGAGATACAGCTGTTTAAACCTCTCACCAGACAGAATCCTCTTCAGTCACAAAAATATCTGTGCTGATGGTGCAGACCACATGGCAGGGAACAGCTCACTAGGGCTATTCATCCCTTCATTTACTGTCCTGAACAGGTGGGCTGTTAGAGCCAAATACACACACAACAAAATCATTATACACCACAGGGCAGTCTCTCCAGCTTGGCCTTGGAAGGTATGTTCTGAATTTTCAAGTGCTGCATTTATCCAGTGTTTACATAAGATAAATCAATATGAATGCTGGCCTCAGAATTTACAATGGATTTACTTCAGAAAAGTTCTTTGGCTTCATAGTCCATGTTTAGCAGTATAACTGATATGGACTGTTGTATCAAATGAAAGGTCAGACATAATTGCAGACCATGTAAAACCAATAAACTCTGATTTTTTTTTTAAATGTCATTACCAAATCCCATAAAAATTAAACAGAAGGCCTGAATTTGTAACACATTTACAAAGCACTCATTTCACACAGTCCAATCTCATTTTAATCATCCAAGCTGCCACAAACATGTTTTTGTTAGCGAAACCATCCAGGAGCACTAGCTATGGATAGACTCCAAACACACCACAGCCTGTCAGAGGTGGGCACCTGGCAGCCAAAGGGTCATTTCAGATAACCAACAGCTCCATTACTGAGCTTTTCCTGTTTCTGAGCAGGGAACTGCCTCAACTTCTCCACCTGAAAGCATCAGGCACAGAAATGCAGCAACTATAAACTCAGACCATACAGTGGCTTGGTAGTTAATAACATCTGACTCTCCCAAGCCAAAAGAGGGATACTCACAACTCCTGTGAAAGTTGGGCAGCCAGAAGAGAATCAGTATTTGGTATTAAAATTAAAGCTGAATTTTTTAAGTCTTCATAACTCATTGTGTCCATACAGGTTTTCCTACATTTTCCAGTATTTTTTTACGTATCTGGGACTAAGATGTAGCAGAACATCTTGACAATATTTTAGATAAGCAGTTCTGTAGTTATGAGTTACAGAAACTGTAAGCAGAACAAGAGCCTATCTTCCCCTTTTAATCACAAAGTTTTCAACTTCTGCATATGAAAAATGACCACATCCTGACTTGTAAATCACTCTCTACAACTCCCCAGAACGCAGCCCTTTTGCAAGTTCACTCAGCCTGGACTGACTCCTGCACTCCACCTGCAGCACACAGGACTGCTGCACTGATCCACTGAAGAGCCTGATGAACAAACAGTTGGTAAATTTAAGAGATAAACATTTGCTTAAAGGGATACACGTCTGGAAAGCAGCCCCCAACTCCAGCCTCATCTGCGGAGATGAGCAGCAGCAGCAGAGGGAACATCTGAGCAGAGCACAGCACAGGGAAGGCAAAAGTTCCTATTCCCTCACCCAGCAGAAGGCATTCAACTTACAGTGCCCACTACTACTGCTCTAATGGTGATAAATAACAAACTACATGATAAATGTAATTCACTACCCAGCCAGGTGATGCTTCAACAAGCTAAACACATTGGCTACTTGCACAGCAGTTTCTATAGGTGGTTTTAAATCAGGATCTGTAATGCTTTCCCTAAAAATACCTGACTTTTAAAGCAAGCCCCTCTCCTAGTTATGCAGAGATGGTGATTCTGGGTGCCACTGAGCAAAAGAACTAACTCAGCAATCTCCTGGGAAGGGCTGCAAGGTGCCTCTTTCTGCCAGTACCTCGAATGTACCCATCCAATCTGTTTTCCATGTCTTGTTAAAAAGCATTTTTTGCTTGTTTAAATAGATGCAACCAGGTAGAATTCCTCCTCTCCCTCACATGCCACTTCAGATTCTAACACGGGACCGTATAGTACATGTGGTGCATATATCCCAGTTTTTCCCAATAAAATGAAAATTACCATTACCTATGAAAATCAGTCATAGCTTGTGAATTTTTCTTCATACTTCCAACTCATTTCAGACTAAGTGCTTAAAATAGCACTGAAATTACCTTTCACATACTATATTTAGAGTCTCTTCTGTATTTTTGCTGGCAAGGAACATCAAGTAATCCGAGGGTGGCTGGACATGGGCAGGGGCTGTGGCCACCTCGTGGACAGAGACTGAAGTCCAGCTGCACCACAATCCCAAAAATCCTCCTCCAACAGAGCTGAAAGCATGTATTTATTTCTCCAACTCAAAGTTTACAATAGTTTCTAGTATGATTTTCAGTTTTATTTTTAAAAACAGATTGATTTCACTGCAGCAGCTCTAAACAGTGGACAAGCACATAACCTCAGTACAAAGGGTAGAGATCATTTTCACAGATACTTTCTGATACTCACTATGAAAAGTGATGCCAAAGGGCAACATCCAGCATCATATCAGCAGAACACAAAACGTTTGCTGGAATTTTACAGCCCCTTTCCATATCCTTCCTTATAATCTCTTTACTTACTTTTTTCTGTCAAAATCCAACCGAGACACAGCTATTGATGAAACACAATTTCTCCACATGCTCTAAGCTAAAGAACAAGGTCAGTACGAATTTATTTTGCAATCTTTTCTTCAGAGCTTTTCATCAGCTGAAACAATAGCTGAAACTGAAGCACAGGACCTACCTGCAAATGCTATGCCCACAACAGATTCTTCAATCTTTGACAGAAAACAACCTTGACTACGGTTACTTACAGAGAAAGTAACTCACATTATCTATTCAACTAGCTAAAACTGCAGCTCCAGCAACTCAAGGGAATGTGGGAAACTGAGCAAAGAGTAATCAGGCAGTTGTTAATTCCGTGAGAAAGGATATTTTCTATACCATAGAGAGGAAACATGAACACCACAACCGCAGTGATCCTGCACCAAGCTGCCTGGGACGGATCATTCCTTGCCTCCAGTTCTCACAGCAGATGTGTTTAAAAAAAAAGCAGAGGACATCTGTGTCTTCAAATTCTTCCCACGACAGAATACACTGTATAAAGCAGCGTGGGCTTCAGCAGCAGTGCAGAAACCAAGGGATGGCTCTGCGGATGGCGCTGTTATCACAGCAGTCACTGTGGTCACCAGCAGCCTCAGCTTCTTTCAGCACCAGTTTTTATCAGCTCCAGCACACACAGTCTTCCAGCAAAAAGCTTAACCAGCTGCCCAACCAAAGGTGGTATAAGAACACAGAGATTTTAGCAACAATATCATGTTATATAAATATATATTCTTTTATGGTAATATCCTCATCTCAATATAGTTAGAAGCGAGCCACCTGGATACCCAGACCACTTCTCATTTTCCCTGCCAGATGTTAACTCTCAGAGATACCATAAGAGAGGAAAATAAAAAGCAAAAACTAAAAACTCACTACACAGAAGTAGTGTACACCAGATAACTACCAGCTAATTACCACCATCATCTACTTATCCCAATACATTTCTTTGAAAATAATTCACTCCTATTTTTTTTTTTGCAAGGATGGTGAAATATTAGTTTCTTAATTGTTAAGATGTAACTTTTTAAAATAAAGAAGTACAGTCAGCCAGAAAAATCATCAGAAAAATATAATCCAAACTCAGAGTTACTGAGGAAGTGGTGGTCACCCTTAAGTTTCAATATTGGCATCTTTTTAAAATGTGACCAAGATCTGGATGCTTCTAAACAAGCACCAACAGTGCAGCAACACCAATGATGAGCAAAATTTGCAAATAGGTATCATTTCCTTTTGCTTCACCCTCTTCTCACCCAATCTCTGGCCTTTAATCCAAGAAGCATCTTTACAAACTTGGAACTAAGGCTCCAGTGGAACAACAGTGGTCTCGAACACAGAGTTCCGACCACAAAGTTTCCCAACCAACAGCAACTCCAGCCAGCACAACTGTAATTCACATGAGCTGCATCCAGATGCTTTAAGTCCTCAACAAGGTCCAAGACAAATCTTCCTGCAGTGTTAAAAGCAGGAGGTAAAAGAGGGTAAAAGGGGTAAAAGCAGTGGAAAAAAACCACCAAAAACAAAAAAAAAAAAAAAAAAAAAAAAACACCCACAAAAAAAACCCCAAAACACCCCCCAAAAAAAAAAATAAAAAAAAAAAACAAAAAAAAAAAAAAAAACACACCAAAAACAACCCCGCCTCTAACCCAATAAAAGCCNAAAAAAAACCAAACAAACAAAAAAAAGCAGCTCTGAAACTCTGAAACAAGGATGGAATGACTGCATCAAAAGCAACTTTACCCCTCAAAAGCACAAAACAAAAAACTAATGCTTCACTTTATGTGACCCCAGCCAGGTGTTCCAGTAACATATTATTATTACTATTATTATTAAACACTAAACAGGAAATCTGGTCTATTTCTAAGGAAAATAAATTGTTCTGAAATGACCTCATAGTTGTAAATTCTGATTAATCTCACATAGAGACAACCTCCGTAATTGCAATCAGGTATTAGGGATGCTGAGGAAGTGGTAAATCCCCACAGACCCCTCTGAGCACTGCCTGTCATGTTCTGTCCTTCATGCCAGCAGCAGAGTCAGCCCAGATCCGGAACAGCTGCATCCAGCCCCGGCACTGGCCAGGGGACAGCTGCTCACTGCAGCAGGGCCAGCACTCAGGGATGCTCCCAAATCCCAATGAGCTTGGGCCTTGTAGATACCCTAGATCCACCCTGAACCTGAAATGAGGGGTCCCAAAGAAAGCAGACTGGCAAGTGTTATTCAGTCAGTCTGGAGTTTTGCTCAGGGAATGAGAAAAGAGCACAAACCTGCACCAGAGCACCAGCACTTCAAAGCTGCATGTAAAACCAGCTGTGTCAGCAAGTTCCAGACAGATTGCTCTCACATGCAAACCTGTCCCAAAGAGCTGCACAAAACCTGTCTCTCAATCCACCCCAAACACATTAAATTCCTCTCGCAAGAACATATGCTTGGCTCACTCAAGGCTCCCCACACCCAGCCCACGCAGGCTGCCGAGCCACCCAGGATTCCCTGGGTCACACACAAGAACCTGCTTCTACAAAGGCACAAAGGATGACTGATGGGATTTTGCATCCATTCCTTTTCCAAGCTAAGGCAGTTGGCAGGATGCATATTTTATACGTTTTAGAGCAAACAAAATATTAGAATCTTCTGAAGATGTGTTAGAGATCCAGTCATGTGACTGAGAATATATTCTAAAAGAAACAGACACACATTTCTGCCTTTGAACCAACAGTTAAACCACATGGCAACAGCTTCCCAAATTCCAGTGGCATTCAAAAAGACCATCAGGTACAAAATCCTCCAGGGAAGGAAGCTGCATGGTGGAAAGGTACCTTCCTGTTTGTCTGCTGCTTAGCTTCTTCTCCCTTTTCAGTGCTCTGAGCAGAAACAAGGCTGGAAACAAACTCCAGCAGAATCAAGCACTCATTTGGTTTCAGGACAAGGATTTTAATAGCCTCTTGGACAGTGTCTGAATTTCTCTGTATTAAGGTTGTTACTTAAAGTGCCTAGATTTCAGTAAAGCAAACAGAGGTGATTCTTGGAGCACAGAGCACAAGCTGTGTAAGCTCTAAGTGGGAGGCTCCCTCCAGCCCAATGCCATTACTTGCTTCTCAGTGATTCAGCAGGCTCCTTATACAGATTGAATGCAGCTTTTATTAGGAATCCTGTCAGGCTCAATAAAGACTTTGTCACCCTTGGGGGGTGGGGGGGTGTAGCAGAAGAGAGGAAATGTTACTCAGCACGGTTTATGGTTTTCATTGCTTCCCTTCCTGTTGCTTCATCGACGGCTGGAATACGCGCTGTTTCCTTTAGTTTCTGTTTAAGGCCAATTTAAAAATAGTACTCCCAAATTCTTTCCTGATACTGTAATACCAGAAATAAAAACACAGAAACATGCTGTAGTTCTCTGATCCATATTTTACACATTCAGATATCTACAAAGCAAATTCAACTTCAGGCATGCTGGTTCAACGAGCCCACCCTACATACTGTCAGCTACCCCCGAAACTTGTGGAAGGAACAGAAAAAAATCCACTTAAACATGTATAACGGAGTATACAGCTCCTAAACTAAAAAGAGGATGATGAGATGAACTGGAAAGCAACTCTTCCATCTTAACTTATTTACTCTCCTTGTTCAGTGGCATAGACATTGGACCTCAATAAAAATGCAAGTGATGAAATAGAATGTCAGCTCAGGGCTCTTCACTTAAAGTAACAATTCCCTTTAAAGTAGCCTCCTATTTAGCTTGAGGCCACTTAAAAACAAAAATCAAAATTAAATACAAGCACTGAGACACTATTAGAGAAGAGAAAGGACAGATTAGTCAGTCAGACAAATGAAAATTTTATGAATGAAGGACATTAAAGTACGTTGCAGACGATGGCAGAGTTAAAGCAGCAAATCTAAGGAATGAAGCTGCACCATTCCATGTAGGAAACACCACTAATTCAAAAAGCCTAATTAAAGAACATTTCATAGAACATAACAGCAAACTCCTGCATGATCTCATGCCACTGCCCAAGACTGCACACAGTAACATTTGTATACAACAAACTGGTTCCACTACTTCAGAGCTATATTCAATTATTCAGAAAAAATGGCATATATTTCATAAAGAAGCTGAACAGTTTCAAATGACCAAGAACTTGAATTCTTTGATTCATGGACTTTCAGATGTCCCCAGACTCCTGGAGCCTATGTCCATCAGACAACTATGGATCATATCCTGACTATGATGGAGCACTCCTCCCTAAACTCTTAATTTCCCATTTACCTATACAAATGACACGTACTGGTTTTTCCAAATGAAGAAGTGTCAGTCTAGTTATTATAGTATCTTTACACTATATACTGTATGTATCTATATACAGGAGAAAAGAAATTAAGAGAGACTTCATTTCACTCTTGTAAACCCAGGAAGCAACTCCCATTGACAGCATCCATTAATAACAGTATAGCCACAAACAGAAAACTAAAATCTGGCTCTTATTTTTGCAGATAGTAAGAAGTATCATTTGCATACTTGGATTTTTATCTTATTTTTTTGTGAAAAAGTAACAAGTCCCTCAATGGGGCAAATAGCTTCCTGTATATTATTTTCTATTATTTCATTATAACATGCACATGGCTAGAGGCACAGACTTGCACTCCTAAGAATCAAAGTATCCTTAAGAAAATTTGGAAAAGCCAGACCTTTAAATACAGAGACTCGAGAGTCACTATTATAGCTTTTTGATGGACTGAAAATATCTCAATTCAGTACTTCTAAAAGCAAAATAAAAGAACTTTTCCACATGAAAATAAAACAAAAAGTTTCTCTACTCACCAATCACTCCCCACACCCAATCCAGATAAACACCTTCCACCTCAGAACCCTGGATTATGTTGATATAGGACTTTGGTAGAAAGAAAAACATCTAAAGGAATGAGGGAGGGGAAATTTTGTATTATTTTTACTGCTGTTTCATCACAGAGTCAGCATTTTTGGAACTCTGACTTTGCCAGAGAAAAAAACTTCCTTTGGAAAAGCTGATTTTGCAGAGTGAAACAGCAAGGGCCCTGAACTGGAGAGACAGAACAACAAATGTCACTGCTTCAAAGCAAGAAGCTCATGGAGAGTTTTGAGTATCTGAAGCACCATTCAACCCTTTTCACAGCTAAAAATAAAAGTACAGCTATGAAAAAGTGCCTTCAACTAAAACACCACAAAATTTCCCAGACACACATTACTTAATTTTAAAATTTCTTTCAGACTTAAATGCTGATAATTGAAAAGCAAGTTGCCTCAAAAACCCTTTTTCAAAATAAAAGAACTGAGTTTTCTAAAACTTGAGTTTTCAAGTTCCTGAAGTTCAACAGGATGGGAAGCACAGAATATACAAAATTATCCCCTATCAAAGAGCAAGACTTTATACCAAACATTTTTAAATAGTATGAAGATTGTAAAATCAACACCCTAACCCAGGCTCTTGAAAAATGGCCTAAAATCCACCAAAAAAATAGGTGGCTTCTAGTTCAATCACCACTTTGTTAGTCCAGCAGCTGACCACTTGTTAGAATTACCTACCTCCCTTCCAGAGGACAAGCATCCATCAAATAGCAATACTTCAGTTAAAACCTTTTGGTTACAACTCCAAAAACATCAGCTCCCCTGATTCACAAAGAAACTCCCTGCTCTTTTCAGAGGTAAGTGTCAACATCTGAAATTTCTTTTTAAGAAAAGAAGGAATTGTGGTAGGAAAGGTCATTGAAACATTTAGAAAAAAAAAGGTACATTCTTATTAAATAAGAAATTTGGTACAGAAACCTGGGCATGAGGAGAGAGGCAGTGGAGGATGAAATCTAAAGGTCAGTTCTGTGCTTATCCATCATGACAACTGGGGAGTGAGGCTGAGTGCAGCTCAGACATGTTAAACATCTGAGCTGTTACTTGCACATGACTTTGCTCTTACTGCAGAAAATGCTCTAGCTCTTGTTCTCTTTCCTCCCTCTTGGACTAGCAACTGCCTGTTCATATTTAACACATAAACACTCCATTGTCAGTGTTTTCATCCTGTTCTGCCCAATGTATCTTTGCAGCAAGTGAATGTTGTAACTGAGCTCCCATACTGCAGCTCAACAGGTATCACACAGAGAAGGACTGACAGACACAATAATAGCACTTTACTGTAGCTTTTTTCCATCATATTGATCATCAGAATTTCATACAAATGGATAAGAATATTGTTATTTTTATAATGGCACATTTATGATTTTTCTGTGTGTAATTTCTTACTTCTTTGTGAATTCAAGCAAGCAAAGATCACGCCTGTCCGGAAATTAAATCCTGCTAAATAAATAATAGTGAAGGCAAAATGAGATCTTTATCAACATTGTAATTTAAATTACCCACTCAGTATCTAGGTAAGGGAGAGGAATAAAGCTCTATTAACTGCCTAAAAATGTTCTGTTGCATCGGTAAAACAGGAAGAAAATGATAAGATTATAACTGAGAATAAAATATCACAACTGTAATGCTCTCCTACAGTTTTTTTCAACAAAGCCACTGAAAGAAAAAAGATAAATCAACCTCCAGCTACTTAATTCCCATAATAATGTCATTATGAACTATGAAGGAATTCCTGTAGTGGACAGCAGTAATAGGTTCACCTGTAATTCCTTCTGCATCCTGGTATTAGGATACCCAAGCCCTAGCAAATAGATCAATTCAAGAAAGTTACTGCAATGTATAGGAAGCAATATTTCTTAGAGAATCTAAATTATCTGAATATAGATTCCCACAAACTTTACTAATACCTCAACTACTACAACATCCTTTCACATGTTGAGAAAGGTTACCGCACCTATGTCCATACAGTGGCAAACACACTTATATCCTTCTTTAAAGAAAAAAAAGGGATTAATCAGTAGCTCTTCACATCTTTGCTCATAGCAAAGAATTAGCCAGATTTACCTCACTGCAACATTTGAATGTAAATCTCCACAGCAGAACTCTAGGAACTGATGCTCTGCCACCTTAACACCTACTTTTGTATTTCTCAGCATACCTGTGCCATAAACCACAAAGAAGCTTACAGATCCAAACTGAGGAGTTTTTTATATATATATGCATATTCATCTAGCTAGGTTAACAGGTTTCAAGTTTGAAATCAAATCAAATAAATGTCAGAGGTACAGATACCTGTGCACTTCCCTAGTCATTACATTGATCACTGATGCATAATGTTAAAATGGGAATAATTCTAATTAAGAAAATTAACAACTTCAACATTAGGAGGAACAAACAAGTATACCATTAAGAGACTGAATCAACCATAAGATAATATTGTTAGTCAGGAATTTCTAGCTCCAAATCCTGCAGCCTATCTACCAGGTACCCAGCTTCACAAAGTGCAACACACTTCATTACTAACATTCACAGAACTACAGACAAGGTGCCAAGGAACTGTCTCCTCCACCTCCACACTAAATCAAACAGGTACTAATTGATAACATGTGAGACATGGGCTCCTTCAGCTGGGTTGTAGTATATGAGTTGATATGGAAACCTCTCCTACAATGAGCCATTCAATCCTTAGGCAGGCCAAAAACTTCAGAGGTTACAATCAGCCTTGACTACACAACCAAAACAAGCCAATTCTACCACCTTTCTCACTCCTAGGAAACCATGATCAGCTCAATTTGTAATGCACCACACCAGAGATGTGTCCAACCTCTTGCTCTTCCAGTGTTAGCCAACCACAGCCTCTATGGACGTACAACAAACCCACTTTTAAACAAATTAAGGATCTCACCTAAAAAGAAGACTTCTGTTTTAAGAGAGCAAAACTACCATTATTTATTGAATATGAAAAAAAATAAAAAAAAAACCCACCCAACTAATACTATATTTAATCTGAGTAAAGTTGGATTTATAAGCAGCAAAGCAATGCCTTCCTTTAATATTCCAACTTTTGACTCATCAGCTCACATTAGAAGAGATGATCCACACAGGGTGATGAAAGGCAATGTCTGGACACAGCAGCAGAATGCTGTAATAAATATTACACCACCACAGCCTCTGGACAGTCATGCCTGTGCCTGCAGTCATGGAGAACACACACTCTACATCGCAGTCCCCCCAAGTACAGGAGAAACAGAAGGATCCAGCACTGCAGCTCAGACATTTTACATAACTACACTGAAAATTAAGACATCTCTGTTGCGTGTTTTGTTGAAAAGCTGTGCATTTAGTGCCTCAGCCTCTCATTCAGGCAGCTGGTCCACTGCAGTACTTACCAAGTACACTCAGCCCAAGTCTTGGAAGGAAAGGAAGACCTGTTATCTAAGGCTTCTCACTTTATTACATTAGCACTCACAACTGTGAAAGCTATGTAATTATATTTCATATAAAAATACATTTAAAAAAAACATTCTACTAGAGTCAAACTAGAGCTTGGGAAAAATCAAAGCAACATTACTGTTCACCATACGAAACACTGAAGTCCATGACTCCAGATTTTAACAGAGCCAGATTTGCTGCATTTGAGAGACCCAAACTAAGCACATGGGAAATTCTCGATTTTTCTCAAAAACATGGCTGTACTCAGCTCTGACAGGTTATGAAGCACCTGTTCTGTTTCATAACCTATCACCTGTTCTGCACAGGTCTGCTATATTCCATAATTACCTTCTACCTAAAGTGAACAGAGGGGAAACAAAACAGAAAGAAGTTCCTCTCTTGAGCTGTGGACTTCACCAGGAAATGCACCCCAATGGCTCAGGAATCGGGCTGGAATTGTGGGTCACATATGCATGATAAGACATCTTTTCTAATGATCACACCAGCTGGATGATACCCTTTAATCCTTGTGTGAATTGCATGTCAGCTGGGAAGAACCAGAACAAGAGACTTTGACAAGCATCTTGGAAGTCACCTATAATGGCATCTGTAGAGGAGTTTGCTGAAGGAAGCCTTCCCATCCAACAGAAAGGAAGCAGTAAATGTGTCTGACAGAAGGTCAGCAGTCTAACACAGGACTGCTGGTTTCCTTCCTAATTCAAATGGGAAACAGGAACAGAAACATCTTCTGCAACAGTTGGAAAGAACAGTTTTACTCAGCCAAATCAACACAGCCTACTGGAGGCTGGACATGTTACAAAGAACCCTGAAACTGTAGGATCAAGTAAATCAGATTTAAGTAGAATAAGCTCCCCACAGTATCTGGTGGCCATTGGAATACACAACCCTTTGTGACAGGAGCATCATAAAACTTCCAAAATTGAAGTGCAACAAAATCAACACCATCACCTTTCAAAACTAACCCATGATACGGTTTACAATGACAGACCTCACTCCTCAGATTCTTCAAATACAAACTGCCGAAGTGAAAAACATTACAACAGCTCTGGAACTCTCTCTTCATAGGAATTCATATTTGGCCAAAAGGAACTGTATGTGCCTCCAACAGAACACATCACCACAAGAATTCCTTCCTTCCAGACCAACAGGACCATCATTCGAGGCTCATTAATGATCAGTCTTTGAAGGACAGACTGCTTAAATGTCAATGCTAAACAGGCACAAAAAGATTACAAAGAGAGAATCCCTTAAGGCAGTTATTTTTGCTCTATTCATCAAGAATTTGCTACACTCTTGACATACTAAAAGCTAACCAATAATTAGCAGAGCTAAGGAACCTCAAGAAACCAGATGCAGAATGCTAACTAATTTGTGCATGCTTCCCTCAACTCAGGGTATTTCCAAAATACTGCACTGAAATGCTCAAAAGAGGAAGAAGGGTGTATCACAGTATCATCAAACAAAGGAAAACTCTGTATTTTAAGCCTGAAGCCATTGAAACAAGAAGACCTCCAAGTTTTAAAAACAGCTTGTCTGGCAATACTAACATGAGTAGAGTTCTTTTACAGCAATATCAGGTCTCTTAAAAGGAGGGCATCAGAGCTCTGAACAGACTTTATCAAGCAATTCTCAATACACTTCTCAATGCAAGCTCATTTTTGCACATGCCTGGCAAAGTGTTTTGCACTTCCCTGCAAACTGGAAGTCGATCTGGAATGGTCTTCAGAAGCGTGCAGCTTCTTTGCCAGTGACAAGATCACCACAAGCGACCTGTTAATGCCAAGGGACTCGTTTCCACCTGAAGACTGCCAGCTTTTTACACTCCTGGGATGGGAGCATCAGCCATTGCACACCAGGGTTATCAGACAGAGCCACGGAGCAAACAGCAGCAGTGATCAGTGCACTCAGCAGCACAGCTCAGATGTCAGACCGCTGCCTGCAGGTGTTTGGGTTCCTCCCCTGCGCTCCTCAGAAGTTGGGCTGTCCACAAGTGGACAAAACCTGGACACAGGCACCTCAGTTTCCTCTCACAGCAGACATTCACACAAGTTCTGTAAGGCTACTACTCTCCTACAATTTATTTTCACTGTAGACAGATATCCAGCTCTCCATACACAACATGACACAAGAAACAGTTTTGTTAAAATAAACATTACAGAAAAACTCCTCTCTGAAGCTTATACAAAGTAAGTTTGGGTATACTACCTGAAGAGATTTTATTTTGAAAATCATTTTTTTATAGTTACCTTTTTATTCACTACACTGTTTTGCAGCTTTAATACTGCTTCTATGAGGAATTTAACACCTACACATCTGTTTATCCTCCACCCTTTGCATTTTTGGAGAACAAAAGCAGAAAAGAAATGTGGTTTTTTTCCATTTGGCAACTTTTCTAAATGCCAAGTATACTTGCAGTTCTCTCCCACCTCCTTCCACACCCTTTTCTGGCCCTTTCTCACTATTCTAGTATCTCCAAGAAGTTCCTATTGTAAGGTCAGTAACAAGGCAGAAGGCTCATATTCTAGGTCAGATTAAGCACTGTAAAACACACCTTTACTACCTAACCAGTCCCTGAATTAAGTTTTTTTAAATTCAGATACTACAATAAGAAATAGGTTGGTAGAATATTGCATTACATATTTAAACTTTAATTCATAAGTGAAAACTTTCAGTTAAATTATCACTCCACAGACAAAACTAAGTGCATGACCCCACTTCAGGGGGAAAAGTATATACTAAAGGAAGTAAGTTCCAATAAAAAAATTCCAAGACTTCACCATAATTTCTGGTTTTACTCTCAGGGCTATCACAGCTGTCACTAAAATGAAAAAACAGTTTTTCAGGAACAGTAGAAGCAAGGACAGGAAAAGTAATCTTGGAACAATAACATTTCACATGGCCCTTGGAAGATCACTGGGAACAGCTACCCTAACACACACTAACTCCACTTGCTCCTTTAACAGGATTTATATGAAGCAGAAGTCATATTACCTTTTGGAAAGAACCAAACCAATCCTATCTGGGAAAGTTACAGGTATGAGATTACCTGGCCCCAGCTTCCCGTGTTTGCAAGCTGGGGAGCACAGAGGGAGCACTGCAGGCACCACCTGCCTCTGGCACCAGCTGTGGCTCACAAGGTCCCCACAGCTGGTCTGGAGCACTGTCTTCTGTGACAGCAACAGACAGAAATTTAAGTCATTTTTCTGCCCCCTACAAGCTGAATTCACTGGCACCCTACCATCACAGTTTAGAGAATTAGGCCTTGAAATATCTGATCAATACTAATGTATGACCTAGTCTGCACAATCACATCTGCTGAGCCCAAAATCCTGCATTTAATATGAAGATAATCATGAAGCAATCTGCTGTGATCTCTGGTTTTTAGTTACAGTTACTTTGGCCAATAGCTTGAAAAATATCTCTAAATACTGTATGTGTAAGTTTCTAGTTTCTAGTTGTGTAAGTTTCTAGTATGCCCTGAACCACACAGTGAAAACAATGATTTTGTTTTACAATCACCTCTCCAACACAAAAGCCTTGTTGACAAATATATCATCAGTCCAGAAAACCCCAGAAGTACTGAGTGAACCTTCTAAAGACCTCCTTGGAACAAAATATAAACAAAAAGAACAGAAAGGATGTGCAGCCCTCTCAGGGCATCCTAACATCCTGAAAGCTTGAACAGAGACAGGGGATGCACACCAAACACCCCAAGGCAGATGCACGACAGCATCAGTATCAGACACCAAAGTTTCTGAACAAGATGAAGGAAAAGGGACAGACATTTCAAGAAGACTTTGTGCTTTGAGAATAACTTCACAGGCAGATTAGGAATTTGATGTATTCTAGAAATGTTTGGTTAAATATTCCAACCTACATTCACACCAGATTCTCAAATTCCTTCAACCAACAGGCACAAAGTTAATGAAATCCGTGCTTGAAAATCACTCTGTTTTAGGATTGTAACAGCAGGAGAAGCTTCAAAAAAGAAAACAAAAAAGCAATAAGAGATCAAGCCACACCTGGACAACAGTGTTTTCAGACAAAGCTGTTCCTACACGTACCAGACTCTGGACCAGTTACAGGATGACACAAAGTTCTTCTCCTAGGTAACAAGTGACAGGACAAGAGAAAATGACCTCAAGCTGCACCAAAGGACATGTAGCTTGGATATTAGGAAAAGTTTTTCATGGAAAGGGCTGTCAAGATTGGAACAGACTGCTCAAGGTGGTGGACGAGTCACCATCCCTGGAAGTGTTCAAAAAAACTGTGTGGAAAAGGCACTCAAGGACCTGGATTAATGGTGAACACATGGTGGTGCTGGGTTGACGGTTGGACTTGGTCTTGGTGGTCTTTTCAAACCTTAATGATTCTGTGATTCTGTAAAAGTACACAAGAGCATTTCCTTTAGGCTGAGGACAGCTCTCCCAGAGGGAAGACACTGATGTCTGCCATCACTCATCAGGGAAAGTTCCTCCCCCAGGTCCGAGAGCAGAATTCCTGCAAGCACCCTCTGACCTATCTCGCTCTGCAGAACCACCAATGCACACACATCACGATCATCTTATTTCCTCTCATACAAGAGTCACACATATAAGAGCGCCTTAGAATATAATTTCCTTTAAAATCCTTACTGTACATGTATCTTGGAGAAAAGATATCTAAAAATTATATACACAAGGTGTGCAGCAGGCACCCACACATAAACAGGCACATATACAAGTCATAGAAAGCAAGAGACACTAACACACTAATTATAAAGCCAAAATGGTTTTTTACCACTTTTGGTGTGGCCCTACTTCCTTCAGATGAACCCCAACCTGCAGAGGCAAGTTAGATTAGGCAACAGCCTCTGACTTTTTTGTGTAACTACACACAATAGATACTGCATAACCATTACACCTAAGCAGGACATTCAGATTCAATAATTCCACCTAGACTTAGACACAAGAAATACTGGAAGCCACCAGCTGTGCTCATAAGTCCCATTCACTCTTGGGGTGGTCCTCTGCAGAGACAGGAATTGGGTTCAATGATCCTTGTGGATCTCTTTCAGCTCAGGATGTTTTTTGATTCTAATACAATTCCTCAAGCTCTCCAAGGTCAACTTGTAGCTCTTTCTCAGCTAGACCCAACTGCACTTACATTTCTTCATGTAAACTGGACTAGCACTGGGAATAGGTGCACCTCATGTTTGAAAAGGCTGAGCCAGTGCTGTAAGATATCCACTCACTTGTATTCCATAACAGAACCACATTCCTGCTCACCGCTTCATTTCAATGAATCAGAATTGGAAATTACATGCAGGAGACAAACAAGGATGGTGGAACAGCTTTTTACCTTGTCATGTGTAACCCAGTGACTCACTACACACAAACCCTCAACTTTCTGCAAACAATGCCAATATACATGAGCCATTGTCCACAGGGTTATTAGTGCACTGTCATTTCATCTTCTCTTTAATACATCCATGTTCTGGTGAGCAGACTTTACACTGGATGGAGGAATTTACATTACACATGGCCCAAGAGCAGAGTGAAACATGTAGGAATAAAGGGCCAGTGCAGATATCTTAGAATAACTCTTCCAATTCTGGGCAGAGAACCAAACAGCATCACTTGTCACAGACACAAAACATCTGTACACTTCTGCTCTTACAAGGTGAGGCACTGGAACACGGATGCCCCATCTCTAGAAGTGTTAAAGGCCAGGTTGGACAGGGCTTGGAGCAACCTGGTCTAGTGGAAGGTGTCCCAGCCCATGGCAGGAGGCTGGAAAAGGATGGTCTTTAAGACCCCTTCCAGTTCAAACCATTCTGTGATTCTGTGACAAAGAGGTGAGAGACTCCACTACACAAGGTATCAGTATCAGCACAAGGAGAGGCTAAGCCTGCCAACATTCTTCCCAGAGGGTGCCAAAATGTTTGGCTTAGAGACACAGCTCCGAGTGACCCCTACAAACAAAAACCCCAGGGTCTGCCCTTACCAGGGTAAGCAGCCCCAAGGACCCTCCACAGACCCATATTTAAAGAAGGTATTTCAGAAACCAACGTGACCCCAACCAGACTTCACAACACTGCTCCAAGCCAATTACAGGGACACTTACAGGAGCAATGCCCATGACCTTACACTGCAATGATGGAAGCACCAAATACTCATTGAACCAGTGAAGAAGCCCTGATCATCCCTCAGCTGCCAGGGAGATCAGATACCACAAAGTCACAGTTATTAGATGGAACACCTGTATGTGTGTTCCACCTACACCAGGTGATGAACAATGAATGTTCAGTCTAATTTACTTCTCAGAGTTTTTATTAAAAGTTTACTTTCTCTGGCATTTTGTTTTTTGTGGGTTTGGTTTTGACTTCCATTTTTTTTTTTAACAGCTGTGGTTCACAATGATCTTCCAAAAATAATTAACAAATTATACACACCTACTCCAAGGCAACTTAAACATCACCATATTTCCCTGTCTCCATCACAGTTTGTTTTAATCCTTTCAGTCCTGCCCAGATTTTCCTTTCCAGAACAGTGCTCAGCATCCTTACCCACAAAACAGGTTAGTATGGACACAGACTCTAAAAATCAAAAAACTCACCCATCCTAAAACATTCATGCTGATTTTCTCTACTTGTTTAAAATTGCATTTTTTTGAACAAAGAAACTTTGTTAGACAGACTTCACGAAAAATCTGTTTGTCAACAGTGACTTCAGTAAAACCAGTAAATGCAGTCGAAGCTAAAACAGTGATCTGAAACCTGATTTATTTCATTGGAACCACAAATCTTTATTTGACTGAAGTCAACAGGCTTTGCTGTTAAGAAAGCTGGAAAAATTCTTTATTTCTGAGAACTACAGGCAAAGTTTCCTTGCAGTTATTCCAGCCAGATAACACCTGCAGAACAGCCAAACCAGATCCCTCCTCTGTGAACAAGGTACCTTGTCCAAGGCTTAGCACACTCTTACTTGCATCTCTGAGACATAAATAACCCAAAGACTAATATGAGCAACACCTTCAGGCTTGCTGATGAAAGCACAACAACAACAAACCCAAAAAAATGTCACAAAACAGGCAAAAAACATTCCTAAGACAGATACTGAAGTCCATGTAGCTGAACATTTACATATGTTAACATTTGTTAAAACTGGTAAATGTTGCAATATTGTATTTTGGTGCATTTGAAACAACAGATGAATTTTATTTTTTCTGTTCAACTAATTTAGGGCTGATTTCACCTTCAGAAAGTGTGTTGTACTTAAGGTTCCAAGTAGTAATAATCTGAATTATTTGGATACTGATATATGCCAGGTTGTTGAGTACCTCTGGCCAAGAATTCGACTGTGTGCCACAAGCACAAACTGTGGCCACATGGCAATGAAAACATAAAATAACCAAACACCACTGATTTTTAAGTAAGACTTTGTGAATTCCAAATCAATCCTGTGATCAGTCACAGATTAAAGATGCTAAGTGAGGTTAATTTCAATTATTCAGAGAAGAGATTTGACCCTGCCCAGTCTGGAGGAAGGGGACACCACATTTTATCTGCACTGGCTTCCCAGGGATGTTTAGGAAGATTGAACAACTACTGCCAACATGCACCGATTGGTATTTATCAGAACATTTGGAATAAAAGATAAAATATATCTCTTGATCACCTCAGAAAACAAGGTACATACACAAAATTTATGAAAAGGAATTATCAAGCAGCATTTACTGAGGTAATACAAGAGTTTGCATGCTTGGCTTTTTTTATTACAGGAAAACCACAGGTCTAATTGAGATGAAGACTCATGATATTACACTGTGTTAAGAAACAAAATAAGAGACAACTACCCACCTATAGCACAAGACAAAATAGAGGAAAATCTAAGCACTAAAAACTTCCTCACTCATCAAGCTGGCAGCTGAAGAGACGCCGTTTTCCCAAAGCTTTGAGGCTTGTTGGACAATCCTCCAGGATTTTCAATGCTATATTTACCAGGAGCTTAAATACATTAATTTAATGAGCAGCTGGGAAAAAAATGTGGTTTTGTTTTACCTTCAACTGAAAGCTATGTGGCAGGGAAGCACAAGAAGAAGAGAGAAGGTTCATGACTGTTTCATTAAAAGTAATAAGAATTTCAACTTCATTAACACAGAAACTATAGTCTGCTTGTGAATAAGACTGAATCTTAAGAACTGTCAGCCAGCACTATGATACTCAATGTGCCACTCCTCATGAACCTCTGTTCTGAACTTTGGTTTTAGTAGGTGGCTATAAAAAAGCTTTACAACACATTTTATTTAAAGAGACTAATTTAATATTTAAGAAAACGTCAGAAGTCTAGGTCTTTCCTAGTCCTAGCAAGATGCTGATGGAATATGGTGTCAATGACATGCATGCACTCCCAAGTCTTTCTCTGAAGTTGCAGTTACTCAACATTTTTGTCCATAAATCAATTTTTGTGCACTTATTTCTCAATCATACTGAACATAAATAAAACTCTAATTGTTGCCTTCACAGAACTACTTATAAATTATTCGTATTACAAGGTTTTATGTTTTTCTAACTGTAAAAGATAATTGTTGCCCTATGAGTGCAGAAAGGCAATCTGCACAGGGTACACAAGGACCCAGGAAGGAATTCATTAGCAGTAAATTGCAGGCATGTCAGTATGTGTTCCCATCACTTTGGTTATCACCAGTGAGAACTAATTTTTCCACTTTAAAGGTCTTTTCCAGCTTCCCAGCACAGTCACTTGCCAAGATCAGCCTAAGTCTCTGCATGGTGAAGGATGAAAGTCAGGTAGCACTGGTCAGTGCATCTTTGATCAAGTTTTCAGGAGGTTCTCTGGGAAAGACACCAAAGCACAAAGACACAGAACAATCCCAAGGATTTTACAGCAGTTGGCTGCTGCTCATCTTCAGTTTGAGCTCCAGAACTGGTAATTGTATGACAAAGTCTTACAAAGTGTCACCTATAAAAAACAGATCACAAAAAATTGGGAATGAAAGTGTAAGACAGAGGTTAGGTAGTAGAAAATTATGGCAGAAGTCAGGTGTCCATCACTCCTCTGTCTCTGTTTTAGAGGCCCACATACTAACAGTAAGATGCTTTTATTAAATAGAAACCAGCATCTGCAACTTCATTTAACACAAATTTCTTTTGGCTTTACAGTAACTGCAAGTACCTCCACTTTTGTGGTGATTTTACAATTCTAATTACTGTCAATGGCTATCCAAAGCTAACACCTTTATGTAACACAGTTACATTCCTAAAAGCTCACTTCAGATTCTAGAAACAATAGATTTCTACAATGGTTAATCCCACTTCACCTACTGAGTTTACAGAAAATTATTAAAAGGATGAAAAAACCCACTTCAAAATACCAGTTATTTCTGGAAACAAGAAGCAGATGTTCTCCTCTGTTTGGCTCAGCTGTGCTACAGTACAAGAGTGCCTTAGTTATGCTGTCAACAATAATTTATTTTATTTATTACAGCTATTTCATAATGCCTATCAATGTACTATTTGTGCATGATTTACATTCACACAGGTCCATTTCTCTAGATCTAAGCCATCAAGAAGCATCACATACATGCTCCAAACAGCAGACGCTGTCATGACACAATTCTGCAAATTAGGTTTTTTCCTCTTTCCACTAATAAAAAGGGAACAGGAAGAGAAGAAAGAATTAGTATTGCCAAATGAAGTCGAATTAACATTAATCAAGAATTACTGCAAAAAGACGAAGTTAGGAAAATACAAGAGCTGAGAGTATAAAAATAAACTCCAATTCTTTGAAGTCAAATAAAAGCAAAGCTTTCTGAGCCACGAAAGTAAACACTGTCTAGAACAAAGTCATGAAGAACTAAAAAGATACTATATTGGGAAGATGTTCCATTAAAAATGGAAGAGAGCCTGCTCACAGGAGGGGAGGAGAAGGAAAGACAAAGAAAAAGGAGCACAATCATTTGCTGTTTGGCCCTATCAACCACTGAGTCCTTATCTGTGGCAGCATGAACAACTCCCCTAAAGACCAACATCAGAGCCTTTGTATGGATCTGATAAGGAATTCTGGGCCTCAAAAAAATTAAATATTTAATGAAAGCACACACATGGTGGCATAAGCATTCATCCTTCCCTTCTACTGCTTTGAACTAAAGATTTTCTCCTATTATAATATCCCCAAATCACTAATTTAATATCCCCACCTGTGACAAAAAACACTGCACAGTAAATCCCATATTCCCAAGCAAAAACTGGAGGATCTGCATGTATAAACACTCACAGATTTACCATCACATAGGCATCTGCATAACCTTGGGAGAAAAATGCATGTATTAAAATATTAAACAAGTGTAAGAAATCCTATTGTTTAAGTATAGGTATGATTTTTTTCAAGTATCCAACTACTGCCAGAGGTTCCTCCCTCTGACAAGACAGAAGGGATGATTTGTTAGGATAATTTATCATCAAAACTAATATCTGAGCGATTACTCACAAATTCTGCACTTTCAGGCCATACCTCAGAGACAGGTACACAGATTTATTTCCAGTGTCAGCACAGGGGCACAGGCCACCAGGGAACCAGCAAGGCAGACGTTTGACTAAATGGGACTCACTCAAATCCCAGAGCAGCACCTGCTACATACACAGGCATCAGTCCACTAGGAAACATTCTGGAACTCTGTCCACATGAGAAGTCACTTCCATCACATATGAACAGTATGCATCTCCAGTGATGCACCAAAAGATAGGAAAGAGAGCAAAATATTTGCCAGCCTTCAGTAGTTCCAAAATAGATTTTAAACAGAGTAACACAACAGCAATTGCATAAAAATGTATGCATCATTAAACTTTTGCTACAATCCCTACAAATTCATCAAAATAATGCCCCCTGGCAAAATAAATTGAAGATTCTGAAGTATCTGAGCAACAAAAACTAAAAAAAAAAATCAAGTGTGTACATGCCTAATATGCATAACTTATACACTTTAACAATTAGCAAACATTGGAATGTTACCACAACACTGAAAACTTGCCCTAACACAGATTTTTCCAAACAAAAATATTTGTAGTATCAGAACTAAAACATTTACTTGAGCAAGACAGTGAGGTAAATTTCAAAATAAGTAAATTATAAAAATTTTTTACTATCTCCCTGCTTAGTTTTGTAGGGAGATTATGTTTTAATTTTCTTAGAAATTAAAACACTTTGTCAAGGAAAAAACCTACAATCAAAATCATATGGATAATTGTACTACTTGTAAGCAAAATCTGGCATGTGGAGTGTTTATCTGTATTTTTCCAGAGGCTGCACAGATGACAGGAATGAAGCACCAGACCATGCTACTGATCAGCACAGCCCCAACCCTGTAATTTGTAATAAATACCCAGGTAAACTGCTCATATAAACTGCAGGATCAGAAACAGAGATGGGGGCAGAAAGGGACTGCAAGCGATTGAAACTCCTGTGGATGAGCAGCTTTGGCTTATCACAAAATGCCAATGGTGGCTCGGGGAATCTGAGGGGGTTCCTGTTCAAAAACGCAGTGAAAGGGCACGAGCAGCCCCAAGCAGCTGATTTAGTGTGGGAGGAACTGATGATACCTTCCCACCAGAGTAGGAGGGGAGAAATGAAGCCATACACACGTTAGTCTGTGTACAACTGGATACTTCAGGACAGGAGTCACCAGATTGTTCATCCTGTGCAGGGACACCCAAAATTTGGGTCTGATCCTAATGGCTGCGCTAAACAAGTTTCGGGTTCCCTGCCCAAAGTCTTGCAGCCTACAGAGGAAAGAGGACAAGTCAGGATGCTGAGAATAAATAAATGAAATAAATGAATTAATAAACAACATTGTAATTGTTTTCTCCAGTTCACTCACGACCCTATCCATCTGTCCTCACATCCCAGAGCAGACGTTGGGAAAATCTGTCAGTGTGACTGTGACAGGGGAGTCCATGCTTTGTACCTGAGCAGGTAACACAGATCCAGACTGGGGACCCCCAGGTACACCCTGCTATCAAATCAGGGAAAAGCTTCTCTTTCTAAATGTATGTAAACAAAAGTATCCTAACAAAACAAAAGTGACTTGACTGTAAGTATCTACTCAGCAACAGGGAGCAAGAACTGAGGATCCAATCCTGCCAAGTTTTAAGTTCATGTTTAATCACAAGTAGTCTCACCGTGCGGTGTCTCTAAAATTAGCCTGGCAAAACAGGACCAAATTAACAAGGGAATTTAGACTTTTTTAAATCATTTTAGCAGTAATATTACTTAGACAGCAAAGATTAGATTTTTTTTCCCACAATTAAGATACCTTGGCAAATTCAAACCTGCACACAACACTCATGTCACTCTCAATGGAAACCTACATAAATGCACACAAACCCACAAGCAGTCAGTCATTGTGATATCTGAGAGTTTAACACTACAAGGTTAAGCAAAATTATTATTTTAAGGCCGTTTTAGCCAAAACAAGGTGACAACCATAATGTATCCCATGACAGCTGCTGGGGAAAAAATTGGGGATGCCCCAAAAAAAAAAGAACAAAAAGCCCTACACAGCCACAGAGGTTGGTACAGCAAGCAGGAGCAGTGGTGAGCAGAGGTTCTGGGCCAAGCCAGATTACCTGTTCCCCACAGTCCAAGCTATGACGAGCCAGCACGGAATGCCAACTCCTGAATGACACTTCTGTGATGAACCCTGTTGCCCAACACTGCAAGCCACACTAGCAAAGGAATTTTGCTAACTGAAGACTCCAGCTGAAGAGAAAGGAAGCTCTGAAGCAAGAGGGGAGTGCTAAAAGTAAGGAAAAACAAATGGACACTGAGACTGCCTAATAATTAATTTAGAGACACAAGGAGAAATGTGCCAGATATCCCAAAGCAAGTAACCATTGGGACTGAACATCTGTATTTCACTCACTCAGCCGACTTGAAAGGCAAGCAGGGACTCTGTCCTGCTAGGATGAACTCCGGAGCAGCCTCTGAGCAGCTCTCTAAGTAGCCCTTCCCTAATTAACTTATAAGGAAGACCAGGCAGGACACTCTGCTCCCCATGAAGTACCAAGGGAGAACAGATGTTTCCCAGTCTCCAAGGGAAAAACTCAAGAGTGTATCACTTCATAGCACTAATTCTTGAGCACATTAAAAAAAAAAATCACAGCAAGGGAAACAAATGAAGGAAGGCAAAGGGTAAGTAAGCAAACAAACTCCAATCAGACCTTCAACAAATGCAAATGATATCAAATGTATTTCGTTATTAAGTTAATACCCCACGACATTACCATTCCCAAAAATATATGGCTGATTACAGAGTAGCTTGTGGGGAAGGGACAGAGAAGGCAGTTAATTGGAAAATGTGTTTTATTGTAGCTTACTAGCCTCACACATTTCTACACTCCCACTCACTGCAGAAACATCTTTATGAAGTCTGGGCAGCATAATTAGTTTGGTTTTGTTTAAATCTGCATCACTGTACAGGTAAGCAAAGCCTTTCAGCTCCCTAACTTTTCCCATAAGTTTTGCATCACTGAAATATGCATCATTTTACTCTTCGGTGAACTACTTCTTGTTGTTCTTCTTCCTACAGCTGGCCCGAAGTACTTCATGAAGCGCCTTGTGCCTGTACCCAGCGTGTTACTGGGCGTTTAAACCACTGCTGGTCCCGAGAGGGCCAACTTTGGAGATAAATAAATAAATAACCGAGCTCCAGACAGAAGTTTGTGCGCCAGCCCGGTCTGTGCGCGCACCGCGGATCCCGCGCTGTCGGAACACGGATTTACGCAAAGGAAAAGTGAGAAAGTAAATAAAAGGACCCGCTGGGAAGGAGCCGGAGCCGCCTTACCTCCGGCGTACGCTCCGCGGGCTTCTTCCGCAGCGCCTGTTTGATCCTGGGCTCCACCGGGGCGCTCATCCTCCAGCCCTGCGCCCCCCGCCCCGCGGCGCCTCGGGAGCGG
>VXBC01004061.1:502518-597483 GCA_013399945.1 Ploceus nigricollis | reverse complement strand
GGGGGCGAAGGCTCGCGAGGGTTGGGAAGGGCCGGGCGCGTGCGCGGTGCGGGGGCGGCCGGGCCGGGCCCTCAGGAGGCCGCGAGTTGCTCGTGTAAATTGCTTTTGTGCTGCCCGTGCACCCGACGTGAGGCGTGTTCTTCAGTAATTACATCCGAAAGAAAGCGATTTCTGCATCACTTGGGATCACAGTGTCCGTGATAACAGCAGGCCTGCTGTCATGGCACCGGCTCCCCCTCAGTTTGCATGCGTTCCCCCTTTCGCAGTTCATAGAATGTCGATTCTCCTCCGTGATTCCTGAGCTTCTCCAAGCCTTTGCCTTAGGTCGCTTGTGGAGGAGTGGCTTCATCCTCGCAGTGCCCACTGAGGCCTCTCGGGCATGGTCCCGCTGCCCCGCTCGGACCCGCCGGAGACAGAGCTCGGCATTAAATACAAATAAGGAATACGTTAATAAGGAAAGCGCTACCGCAGCTCGGGGGTCCCGTTGGGGTTTACAAACTTCTTCCAAGCCCTGCATTGCTGGTCCTGACGGCCGCTCGGGGACAACAGGAAGCAGCCACATACCAAACACGCATCGCAAGATTTTCCTTCCTACTACAAGTCCGATTCTGTAAATTTATGAGATCAAAGCTTTGCAGGCATACTACTTGTGTTTGCCCTTTTGCTTTTTCCTCTTTCCTTCCTAGTAACCAAGAGTGGTTTTGTTACTGCCCTTTCTTCAGCTACCCCTTCCCGTTCTCTTTACCATTTGCCCTTTATGGCACAATTACCTTTGTTGTGCTCAAGGACTTGATTGTCCCTTCCACGTTGTTTTATAATATTTCTACTGTTTTCTTCCAAAAAAAAAAATATCTGAGGAAATACGACATTTCCTGCAGTGTAGACTGTTGTGATGCTGTGCCTGGTATCACTGCAGGCACAACAACCATGGGATGGACAGCCAGGATCTAAAGAAAAGCTACTCTTAACATCACAGTCATTTCACTGCATGCATAACAGGTAAAATATGAGATGCTCCCAAAACTGACAGGAAAGACACAGGTTTCAGTCTCATAATACCTATCAAAACTCATTTTCATTCTTTTTTTTTTCCTTCTCTTTGAACTTCTGTTGTAAGATTTCCAAATATCAGGTCTATTATTCTTCCAAAGGTCAGAAGTTTGTACTAGTTATTTGGCAGAACATGTTATCCTCTTTCAACTTTAGTACATATAATATTGTTTCCAGTGGTGTGGGAATCTTCAGAGATTCCCTGCCAGGAACCAAGTGGAAAAGATAGAGAGAAAAAGTCCTCCTGAGTAACTAAGGAGAAGAAAACAAGACAAGAACTGAAGCATGAATCCTTATCTGTTAGGAGATTCTTTTTTTCTCTTATTTTTTCCTTTTTTCTTTTTTTTTTTTTTTTTTTAATCAGAGATGTAATAGCAAATTAAGAGCTTTACCAGCTCAGTTTATATTTAAAGATCATGTAAAAATTAGTCAAGACTCCCCAAGTACAGGTGGCTGGAAAAAAATTAATTAACAACAAGCAAGAAAACCCCAGATTCTGGTGAGATCTACACAGTCACAGTTCTCATGGATCTGAAATAATTTAAGCCCTATTGGTTTTTAGAAGGGAACTCATTTTATCACCTAAATTGATAGCTGTTCAGCATTCCTACAACAAACATAACACAGAAGTGGACACTCACCGTGGGAATAAAGTTAGAAGCCTAAAAATTCCTTTTTCTTTGGCACACAAATTCCCATCCTGAACACCAGCCTACAGCCAGGCACAGGAGCAGTGAGGGAGCCAGAAGTATTCCATGGGAACCAAAGCTGCCATTCCAATTTAATTGCTTGGCTCACCTGACCCATGAAACAAGACTTCCCTCACTCCAAAAGCACCTGAATTAGGGTAGGTAATGGCTCTAATAGCTACAATTATTTCAGGGGCTATTTCAGCCACAGGGTTTATTTTCCCAGAGATCTGGAGAACAATGGAAACGAGTGTCATGATCTTCACTGCTTACTGGTGTTACAGCCAATGTCTCCACATGGTAAAGCTTACATGGTTAGACACAATTAAAAGGCTTTCACAAGTGAGTAATTTCAGGGCTGGCATTAAGGGAAGTGGCCAAGCAGGACGCCTATTGTCCATGTAGAGGGGAAAATTTGTCTCCCCTTTATCTGGATTGTATCCCTGCACAAGTAAAGCATCATCACGTATTGCAAAGTTCTTAAATTGAAAACTAACAGTATCTGTATCATGTAAGAATCAGAGGTGCTTTGCTATTAATATGGATGAGTTGCAGTCTCAGGAGATTAGATGTTTCTGCTTCAAGCATCTGTGAATTTGGGAAGACCAGCTGAGTTAAGGAGTACATCTCCTCCCAGTGTGTTCCCTCAATTGTTCTGCTTTGCTGACACTCCCAAAGACGCCTTTTAATGTAACGCCTTTTACCACCATGTGCACATCCCAGATTCCTCAGGGTAAAACTCAACTTCCTCACCTCTCCCACGGGGAAAGATTCATAATCATCATGCACTGAAATATTTTTAACTTTTATTTTTATATATTCGATGTATTTAGTGTCCTGTGAGTTCTATTACAGCCTGGCAATTTCCTTCCTCTTGTTCTCCAATCCGGCTGTTAGGCTATTGGTTTTAATTTCTTAGCTTTGGAAAAAAGCTTTGGAAAAAAATCCCTTTGGACATTCGTGCACATCTTTGGCAACAACTGCTAGCTAAGTACGTGGTTAACATACCACAAGGAGGATACACAAATTAATTCTCTGCCTGACTAGAGGAAAACAAAATATTCTGAGATGCCCAATGGGAAGAACCTCTTCAGACAGAGGTACCATATATACTTATTCTGATGATGAACTTCCTGAAAAACTGCGGAGGCAAAGGGATCATTACGAATTTTGTAAGAGCTCACCTTTTGCAGGAAAGTTACATTTTTGCAAATGGCACAACACTGCTCAGGTAGCTACGTAAGAACGTTGATCTCTTGGCTATGACAGCATTTTGCAGCTCAAAATTTCCATTTCTGAAATTAAAAGTGAAATACCAAATTATTTTTGAAAAATCAAGAGCAAGAATGAAATGGTCCGAATACTGGAGCTACTTTTCCCCACTGTGCAGATTTCCAGAGCTTCAGTTCAAAGGATAAAGGTAAAAGCAGAAAAGAAGAAACAGAACTGTGAGATCATTATCTTTCTACTGTGTTATTATAATATTAGTTTAATATTTAGTTTTTTAAAACTAAACCCTTGTCTTTCTTCTCTTTAACTCAAGACTAACATGGCTTTCCTTCTAAAAAAAAAAATCTAGTACAGATTTTTTCTGAAGGGCTTTCATTCCATATATAGATTTTTCCTGAAGAGTAGAAGCCATGTACACATACGCAGTTGCAGACCTCCTTGTGACAGTCAAACACTTATTTTTCAGGCTTTATCAACAATACAGAAACAAATGGGGAGCCTGACACCTTTTAAATGTGGGGATGGAACACCTTCTCTATTTACATTTTACCTTCAGTGGCAATTTTCCTTGCTTTTCATGTTCACTGTTACACATCTGTGATGGTCTCTAACATGCTGAGTGCTGATGTGAATGGACTGGGAATTCAGTGAGCCTTAGGATTGAGAGATTTTAAGATTATATTAACATGCAAAGAGAGGGAATGACAAGTCCCAGCTGCTCCCAAGAGCAGCCTGAGCCATAGCTCAGCTGGAGGCAGTAATCATTTCCTAAGTCTTAGTCCCAATTGAAGGACACATCTCTCAGCTGAGGGCAATTTGTGGGGTGTCCACAGGGAAGGCTTCATGGAGGACAGGTGGAAATTCTGAAGTAACAAATATCTTATGCTTGGGGATGCACAGTGTGCTGGGAACATGTCACCCTGACCTTCGTGTCACGTAATCCTTGGCCAGTGCTTATGGAGTCCTGGTTCCCAAGTCAGGAACAATCTGAAAAGGAAACAGTGAATTGGGTTATTTGCAATTCATTTACTAAGGTTTCTGTGAACACAAAGACAGGCATTGATGCACTCTGAAGGTTGCCAGTGAGGACAGTGAAAGCTGTTTGTGTTGAAAGAACACTGGCTGTCCTGTGACACTGACATTTATGTTCTCATCTTTCTCATTTCCCTTCCTTGTCCATATGGGAAACAATAGGTATGAAGGAGGACATTCCTCTTCCGAAAAGGTCCCATCCAGGGCCTGCCACCACCCTGATGGAGTTAGCAAGCCCTGATAAATGTGAGTGAGTGGGACAAGGAAAAAAAGCACTCCTGCCAAATCACTGGAGCATCCAAACTGCCTCAGGCATGGTGTAGTGTACAGCATTATCAACAGTGTCTGACAGAATAAGAAGTGAAAAAAAACCATTCAAAATAGTTACAAAATAACATCTAAACCGCAGCTGCTTTGCTCCAAGCCACGAGTTGGTGGCTTGCTACACACTCCACAATGGAACAACTCCGTCTGAAACAGGCGCTTGTATCAATTTTTTGGTATGTCTTCTGCCACTTTATTTTTACTGCACACAACCTACAGATATGTGATTCCAGTCCCAGCACTTTGCTGACAAAACCCAAAAGAGCATATGGACCTGTCTAGATATTGGAGGTATCCAGAAACAGTATATAGATGTCCATGCTCAAGCCTGAAAAAAATAAAGATGGGGGTGGCGGGGGAAAACCTGCCCTGACAGTAGGCAATCTGGAGTCTGGTGACTGCTTCATTTGCATGTTCTTTGTTGCTAAAATCAGGTTACAGCTTCAACTGAAAGATTTTCTTCATTTGTTGTCGGAAACATCATGCCAAAAACCATTAGAAAGTGGAAGGTGGGTAAAAGACTGGGCTGGGCACAGATTAAGATGAAGACTTAAGTAACAAAAAGAAAGAGCAATCTTGGCATGGGAAACTCTCCAACAGTAATTTGGTATCAGTTGCCAATTTAACATATCTTATTCCCATTAATTTTTCGGGATGTAAAAAGTTGTACTACTATAAGCTGCAAGAAGATTTCACAAACAGTGAGGATTTTGTGTCTGTGACCTGTTATAACCCAGAGAGAACATGCAATGGGATTTGTATTTTTCTACTGAGTAGCTATTTTCAGAGGCAAAAAGCCAAACTCTTGCATAACTCAATGTGACCATTCTGTGTATCTGCGGCATTTGTTACTGGATAACACTTTGACCGACAATGTTGAGCTGGTGAAAGAATGGGGCATGCCTACAGACAGCAGCCAGTTTAAATATGATAAAAATTAGAGTAAATAGGATTTCAGTCCTTCCCCCTTTGTAAGTAAATTGAGTAATTCTTTGAGCATGTGAAAAAATAATAAAAAACTTCTCTTCTGCCAAAGAACAGGCCAACGGTCTAGACTTTCTCTTTACTGGAAATCATCTAGATTAAGAAACGGAATAAACGCCTGACAGGCAATTTCACTGTTTTATGCAATCAAATACACTCTACTTATTTGTGAAATCCTACGAGAAATATTACAGCATTTGAATTGAGACCAAGGCTGGGAAAGACCTGCATTTCTTACCGTTCTCTTGCTGCTGGTGTTAAGATTCTTTGCAACCACGAGCTTTGCTGTTGTAGCTTAGACCACAGTGATGATTCAGCCAGCATCAGATCAGCTTTCCATTGTTTGCAGACATTTGGTGTGTTTGTAGGAAGATACAGGTCTCTGTGTTTGTGTTTTTGTGCCTGTGTATAAACTATAATTTGATTACAAAGAAATGTTGCACAGTTTAGTAGAATCAGTCCTGGCCCGGGAGCCAGGAATGCTTGTTGAAGTCATTGCAAAGTTATGAAGGCCAAAATTCCCTGTATCATCCTCTGGTTTTAGTCACATTTCGATGCTGTCAGTCTGATTTTTTTGATGAAGAGAGGATAAACAACTCCTGCTGACATGAGTTAGCAAGAGCTCAGTTCCTCCATCCTCTTAAACTGGGTTCCCTCGCCTTGAAGCGCTCGCTGTCAGGAGTGGTTGCTTTTATCATCTGCCTTTGCAGGATGTCATGCATCCTTATGATTCCTTATGATCTCTTCTTCGAATTTTAGTGACCCTACAGAGATAATGACATGTTTAGTTCCCCCATCCAAGCACAACCATATGGATGAGATGATATCAGGAAACTCACTGAAACCATTACATCTCAGGCATGCGGAATTTCCAGAAAGTTCCTGTTTTCAACATTCCGTTTTAGTCTTCAAATGCAGAAGCATACAGCCTTCTCACATGATGACAGCAGCATAACAGGACAAACTGTCTTCTGCAGACAAAATCCTAACTATTTTTAACTTTAGAAAAATCTGCAGATGACTCTTCCACTCAATGTGGTTTCCCTCCCTTCCTTCTAGAGAAGGGAGGAATGTTACCCTGCCCTTGGTAACATACAGTAATTCTGTGTCAAGGGATATTGATTCCTAAGTGTCCCAAGCCTGTGATGGCCTCTTCAAACCACCCAGAAGCTCTCCTGTATCAGATAGCTGAGATGCTCCTGCTCAGAGACCACCAGACTCTTTTTTACCTTCATGCTTCAGAAAGCTGGGACATCCAGAGAGATGGCTGTCCTTCCTCAGCTGCAAGGGAGGGACACAAGTGTGTTCCCAGAGGAACAGCCTCACCAGGGCAGAGCAGGAGCTGAAGGTACAGCATCAGACAGAGCCAGCAGAGTTAGACTCCTCCTGGAAGACCTGCTTACTTGTCCATACACCAAACAGGGAGGAACCCTCACAGCAAACCCCATCATCCCACCCTGAAGGGCTGCAGCATCTCCCAGCTGGGATTTCACCCAGGAGGGAAGGCTGTGTCCAAAGTTCAGCAACTCCTGGAGTGCATGTAATCTATGGGGAGGGTAAATGTGAAGGGAGAGGGACGTGATACTTCATCCTGTGCTTTTTCAGTAGATGGTTGTACTGGTTGTTTTTTTTAAATGCTAAAAGCACAACCAAACCTTGAATGAAAGGAAGCATTGTGTATGGAGCACAGGAAGAATTTCCTTTACTGTAACTCGTAAGGAGAAAAGGAAATAAAAGCAGAGCAGCAGTTAGATGAAGGTCAGATGATTGTATGAATCAGAGGGTGATGCAAGTTATCGAGTGCACAGCTGAGTGCTCCGCCCAATAAAACAGGTATCACCCAAGTACACAAATACCACTTACCTATCTCTGCTTACCTCCATGGAAATAGTCTTCTTCCTCAGAGAGAGAGGACTGAGGTTTTTTTAGGAAAATATTTATTAGGTAGGATAGCAGTGATGACATTAAGGCAGATGTAATTTCTTAAGATTTTTAGGCATTTCAGTCCATGTAGGTGAAAGCTGAGACACAGGCACTGCTCAGTCCAAAACACTGAAGAGGTGATAGAGGCTGCTGTCGGGGTATTTCCAGAGCTGTGTCTGGAAATGTATTTGCAATTTCCATTAAAAAGCAAAACACAATGAAATTCCTGCAATGGCCTGCTTGGCCCATAGGAAGCATACTGACTTCCAGAAAAACCCAGACACCAAAAACAATCTTGACAAGGAAATATAATTTTCAATAGCTGCATATGAAATGACTCCACGAGTGGAACCAGGAACCTTTGACTTTTCTAGAAAGCTGAGTGGAGCTGCCCTCCAAGTGCCCTTACCTCCCCTCTGTGCGTCAGGGATACTCTCATTGCCATACCAGCGCATTAGAAGTCATGGATGGTACCAGCAGATATCTCACTACCTTTTTTGATAAAAAAGTTACTTACTTTTTTTTCCAGAGCTTTTCCAGTGGCAGACATTTTCCATGGCAGTCCATTGCATTGAACAGTTGGATTTAATTGCTATCTTTATCCAAGGCAAAATTGCCTTTGCAGTAGAAGTGTTTTGTTTTATATAAACTATTACTGTAGTGTTTGCTGCTTTGTGAACAATCATTGGGTCTCATGCTAGGAGGGTATTACAAAAATGCTGCGCTTTTGAAGAAGGTACCAAGAGAAATGGAAACAGTTTGTGGGTTTGCAGTTAAGGAGACCCTGAGCAGGAACCACCCCAGAGCTTTTTCCAGTTGTGGTCTAAAGAAAGATGTGTACACACATGGTAAAGAATCTGCAATCAAAATTGGCAAGAAGAGTATTGCAATAAGAAACTGAGAGCAGAGCTCTGCAGCGCCTTGGGCCCAGGGAGGGAATCATCAGTAAAGCCATGTCCTGGGCTCTGGCAAGATTGTGAGTGGAGACAGGTGTCAGGGACACCCCAGAACTGGAGGTGCAGTGATGGTGGTCCAGCAGATGAAGTTGTCAGTAACTTATACAATAACAATGTAACAGAATGGTTTGGGTTAGAAGGAACCTTTAGAGGTCATCTTCTTCCAGCCCCCTGCCATGGGCAGGGACACATTTCACTAGACCAGGTTGCTCAAAGCCCCATCCAACCTCACCCTGAACACTTCCAGGGATGGAGCAGGCACAGCTTTTCTGTGCCAGGGCCTCCTGTGCCAGGGCCTCACCACCCTCACTGCAGAAAACTTCTTCCTCATATCTAACCTAAATTGACTCTCTTTTCATTTAAAACCATTTAGTTTAAACACCATGAGCAAGGAGGGGGTGAGGGTTCTGTTGCAGAGTGTTTCCCTCACTGAGATAATGAGACCACCACATGCTCCAGCAATGCTGCTCTGCTGCCTCTTTAGTTGACAGCCTGAACAGGAAACAGCCAAATCACACCTAATGAGCTTTCATGCTTTGACTCTAAGTGATGAAGGCAGAGGACAGACACTTCTGATGGAAGACATTTCCTCCAAACCTGCTTCTGTTGTTCACATCCTGAAAAAGTGGGAATTCACCCCATATTTCTGAGACTAATGACTTGCACTGGACAAACCCTGCATGGGCTCCAGCAGAGCCTGTGATTCCTTCACTGGAAGGATGAGCTGCTGTAGAAGCTTACAGTCCAGCAGGGTCAGCATCTTCCCAGCCAGCCAACCTGGGAAAAAAACAAACAAGGAGGCAAAGGTCAACCTCAAAATATCTGAAAAGTTGTATTTAGGTTAAGGATGATTTTCCCCTGAAAAATGTGTGTCTGAATTCATAGCTGTGAAGAGCTGCAGTTGCCAGGAGCAATGGGGGTTCTTACCAGCCCAAGACAGAGCCCTTGATTTTAATACTAAATCAGATCAAGTCTACAGTTCTTAAAAAACTCTGTTTCCACGGGAAGGGCCTGCTTTTCACTAACCTATAATTAAAGAAATAGTTTGGAGAGTTAAGCTGTATTTTGAAAAATAAATTCTCCTTCAGGCTGATGGCTTTTACAGCCTAACCAGCCTCAGAACAATGTCATGTGAAATGACAGAGATCAAGACCTTTAGTTAAACTGTACAAGAAAAACAGCTTTGGAGAATAAAGTGCATGATCATTAATTATTGCAGCACAAGGAACACAGCTGTAATTTTTTTGTTTGCCCAGAATATCTCCCACAAATTTTATCAGTCTTATTGTTAATACGAGAAAACAGGAGCCCTTATTTTTTCATGTCTTTTGGTAGTGATCAAAACTAGAGAAGATTTCTAGTTACAGCTGCTATTAATAAATCTACTCCTTGGAAATGTGGTAGTTAATTTCTTAGGATTCAGTGCACTCAATAAGCTATTCAAAACTATAATTGTTCATGGCTGTAATTTTGAAGTAATTATAGAAATAACTATAGAAGAAATGCTGAACACAGTCTTTCCAACACATTGAAGTTCTCCAAAGTGAAAAGCATCCCTGTCAGGAAAATCAAGCACATAATCCCACTGTTACCTTCTGTCCTAAAGTCACTGTTTATAGACACCTTTGTAGCATAGGGACTTCCTGCCATTGCAACCCTAAAGGCCCCAAATGAGGGTGTTTGCTCAGGAGACACCCCACCAGTGGCCCTGTGTCAGCACTGGGTGCTGGCCAAGGGACTTGCTGGGGTCACCCCTGCACAGACTTGGGCTTTGCCTCCAGGCACCCTCACCACTGCACTCTCTGCTGGCTTCATGCTGTTTATAAACCACTTTTCTTTTGGTGACATTAGTGAAAATATTCTAGAAATTCATTTGATTAGCCAAGAAAACTAAATTAATGAGCCTTTGGGAAGTAAGATGCTCATTTCTCAAGGAAATGTTCTCACCCTTCTTCCTCAGCCCAGCATCGTGCACTTCCGTAAGAAACACTGCCTTCATTTTCAATGCCACTTAAGAAAAACGTTTGTTTTCCATTAAGAACCTAGGACAAACTCCACCTTCAGCTCTCCCACCTGGCCCCAGCACTGCCACCAGTGACACATTCATGTGTCCCAGAGCTGCAACTTCAGCCCATCCTGCTCATGCAGGAAATAATGATGAGAGCAGCATTGGTTGTGATTGCTCCAGCACAGCAGAGCCTCCCACACGTGATCTGCACGACCCTCATTCCTCCTTAGTGCTTTTCCATAAGAAAAAAGCAGGCCCTGTCCAACCAGTGGAATCAAAGCTCATCTTAAGGAGTTAACAAAGAAGGAAAAGCAAGCTCCAGATTAAACAGACACTCTGGTTACTGCTAGAAACTGAACAACGGGAGCAGGCAAAGGCACAGTGGTTGGAGAAAGTTTCACTCTCTCAGCATTTTAGAAAGCACAGGATAGATGAAAGCTTCAAACCAAAAAATACCAGCAATTAAACAATGTCTTTATGGGCTAAAAGGCACAAGCCCAAGGATGGCCCTGAGCTCTGGCACTGCGGCACCGCAGGGCTCCCCTGGCCCCGCGCTCCCCTGTGACTTACACCAGAGGAAGGGGCTCCCTCCCGTTCAAACAAGGTTCTGGTTTTTTAAAGTGAAAAAGATGCACCAGAGCAGGACACTTCCATCCTGCTGCCCCTGACTCGTTCTTGCTTAAGATTTTTCTTGGTCTATAATTTCGTTTCTGAGAAGCTTTATCTAGAGAAAAACTGTTACCAAAGGGGCTGGGTAGCAGGTCCTTAGGGAAAACAACACCAATGTGAAAGGACGAAGGTGCAGTGAGAGGTGAATCATAGCAGAAGTCCCCACCAGCACTCGGACTGGGCGCTCCTCTCGCAGCCGGTGGCCTGGCCACAGCTGGGGCATAGGCAGAGCAGCTGTGTCATAAGAAAAAGGCATCTGCTTATCGCCTGTGCTGCTTTAGAAATCTGGGACGCGCCTGCGGCCCAAATACTTCCTTTGGGATGTTGCAATAAGGGCTGCTGGCTGGGCCGGAATGGCTCCTCCGTGCGGCCCGGCAGCACAGCGCTGCCCCGCAGTCACGGTCGCTCGCCCTCGCTGGTGTCTGAGCACCCAGACAGCTGCCTGGCTGTACTGCAGGGCTCCGAGATGGAGCTCTGGGGAAACCTGGCCTTGAAACAAAGCCAGTTCTACGCCCGAGTCAGCCCCAGCAGGAAGCAGCCCCGCGGCCGGGCTCGCCCCGCGAACCACCTGGGCCGGTTGTTCGGCCCGCAGCGCATCGCGGCACTCCCCGGTGCCGACGGGCTCCGGGGCACAAACTGCCCTGCCCACAGCTACGGCCAGCGCGGGCATTGCTCAACCCACGGGGCTTTGAGCAACAGGAGCGGGCAGAGGCAGCGCCCCGGCGCTGGCGTTCAGCTGACGCGCACTGAGGGAAGGGCCCGTGTCACCGGCGCGGCCTCTGAGGTCACGCCGGACGTAAGAGGTGCTGCCGGGTGCCTCACCACGAACCACTGCGGAGTGCTTTAGGCAGCCTCCCCTCATCACCGACATCCCAAACCGCCGCACCAGCTACTTGCTGTCACCTGCCTTTACTCCTGCACCTTCTTGTACCGTAACCACCAACGACAGGCGTTAAGAGCTCTCTGGGCCCTGCTGCAGCTGGTTCTCAGGAGCACAGCTGAAGGCAGGAGCTCGGGCACTGATCCCCACCCTCGGAGCAGATGTCTTAAGCTCTAGCTGGGAACAAACAGCTGGAACACACAGAGGTTTGGAAATCAAATTCTGCCGCTGTACAAATATTTTTGGTAATGAAAATAAACATGGGAGTAACATGCTGCTTCCTGCTACTATGCTTCTAGGAGGAGACAAGCTGCCAGAGAGCCTGAGCAAGACCCAAGTGGGTGACGTGTGGCTCACATGAAGCTGTTAATTTCCAGAGACCACACAACTGTCCAGCCTTGCAGCCAGCAGGTATTGCTGAGGCAGAAAATGCTCCCAGCAGCAGTCCCTCGGTGGAAGGAGAATCACAGCACCTCTCTTACACATAACCCCTCACTCCCGCTCTTCCACCAGGTTCCTGTGGGGACCCACAGCCCCATGGGACGCTCCATGTTGGCACTTTCCGTGCCATTCGGGGCAGGAGCTCTCACTGCTGTTCTTCAGTGCCGAGCTTCCTGTCCTGTAATGTCTGTTCCTTCCCACTGACCACAGCAACAGGAAAATTAACCACCCCTTTGGGAGAGCTACCAGGCACATTGGGCACAGATGATTTACCCTCCAGCTCCTCTGCCAGAGGACTCTCAAAGCAAAGCTGCTGCTGCTGGGGAATCAGGTTCTGCTCCAAAAGCCTGGACAGATCCCACAGGATTTGAACTTGTGGTTCTTTGGCAGTCAAAACAGAAAAGTGCTGCTTCCAGTAAAGAAGCATCTCCAGCCAGCATCAGCAACACTTTCTAAAACCCAAAGCACCAGTGTATTTAGATCTGGCTGTAGCAACAGCAAAGATGATCTTGTACAGGGGGGAAGACAAGAAGGCTGCAGGGGTGGTGTGGAACTGCTCTTGTACCACAAAATAAATGAGGGGATGGCTGGAACAGAATGTGCATGCTGTAGCGCATAAACAGAGATGTTCCTTGCAGCACAGAGACTCAGAAGTCACGTGTACCTCCAGGCTCTCTGCTTAGTTTTACCTCCAACTACATGGCCACTACTTTTTAACAATAAATGTTTAAGAGAGAAGAAAGCAACAGCAGCTCAGCAAAGAGCTGTTAAGAGCTCTGTGCTTTTGTGCAACCAACACATCAAGCTGCTTCCCACCCCTGGATCCAGAAATTGCCCTGTGGTTACTCTGCTCTAAGCCACACAGAAAATAATCATATCCTCTTCTGCAGACCCCTGGGAATAATGTGGGAGATGAGAGACGCCATGGTACTCGGGTGCTTGTGGCTTCCTTCCTGTCTTTCCCTCAGCTAAGTCAATTAGCTTTCGCTTTTGTTTCAGGAAAATTAAGGGAATTACAGAAAAGGAGTAACAATACATTAAAAATATTGGCTAGCAAGTGCTATGTCCCAGTCTAGCTGGAAAGTTAAAAAGGAAATCAATTCTGGGCATTAACATCAGCATTTTCTGGATGCTGCAGTGATTACACAGCTGAATTTACTGCTCACATCATTGCTGCCAAACACCCACACAGACACATGACTCCAGCTACTCTTGCCATCCCCGTCAGGAGGACACCTCATGACCATCTACTCTGGTAACACAAAATTCTCTGCCCTCTGTCAGGTGCACTCAGCCCAAGAAGCCCTGCAGGAGGTCTGACAGTGCACAGTGCACATCTCAGTGTTCCATGGCAGAACTCCCAGCTAAAGCCAAGCATCTCCTGCTGCAGACTCTGCTGGAGCTGCCTGCTCAACACCTCCAGTGCAGCTGTGGGGCTGCAGGCTCTGCCTTGTGAATCCATCATGGAACAGTACACCAGGCCAGAAATAACCCCCTGTGTTATCAGTATTAAAAGGCAAGGAATCCTGTGTTAATTGCTATTGTTGACTCACCCACTCAGAGCACTGAGCCATTGATACAGTGTTACTTGGGATGCCAACAGAGAAGGCAGTCAGAGCGATTCATCCCTGCACACAGGGAAATCTCACAGTAGTGTTACAGGACCAGTTTAAGCACCCAAGAGTCAGTTGTTGTGGCCTTCATTCCTCTGAGAGAGGACAAATTCCATTCTTCCAAACACTCCCATCACGGGCATCCTTTTACAGGACTTGGCAGGTGCAAGTGGAAATCCTAGAAGGCTCCTGTGCTGTCTGGCTGTGCTGAATGTGGGACCCGCAGTGCTCCCTGCCCCGCAGCTGCTCCCTGTGAGACAGGGCTCGGGGACACGAACCTCAGCTCGTCCTGCACCTCGCACGTGGCAAGGGCACCTGGGGCAGGTACGTACCAGGGCAGGAAACCACACAGCATTTATGAAGAAGAAGAAAATAGAAGATTTTCAAAATAGAAGATGCAGCTGCTTCGGGCAAAGGTTTCCGTCTTCTGCTTGTCCTTTTTCCATTCTTTGGGAACACAGGACCTTATTTAACCCAGATGCTTTAAAGCCTCATTTGTACATTCTGCTACATCTTCCTAATTGTTTTTCCTGTTGTATGATTATTACTTCCCTTTTCTTGGCAGAACTGCTATCACAATTTGAGCTTAGATTTAATAAAACTTTACAAAGATTCCTCAATAACTTTCATTCCTGTGCAGCGGCCCAGAGAGACAGAGAAGGGATTGCACTCAGGCAGATGGGCACAAATACAGTGATAAACACATTGGCAAACACCTGTGTGACAAACTTCCTTGCAGGTCACTTCAGGAATGAATGTATGAAGTATGAATGGCTTTCTGCTTATGTTTGTCCATCTCACACAAAGTCAAGCTTCGGTACAGAGGATCAGGACCTCCCTCCCATCTCACTATTGCCTTCTGGGGGCCAAGAACATTCACAGCTGAAGAGACAGCAAGTTCAATTACAAATTCCTATTTGAAACAATTCCTTACAAGATCCCAAATTCAAATGGCTGCAGCACTGCCAAGTGCCAGAATCAATGTCCCCAAAAGGGGAGCTGAGAGGAGACAGGTGTCAAATGCGAGATGGTTCACTCACCCACAGACTCATAGCACATGTCAAAAAAGGGACACAAAGGGTACCAGAACTAAACTGACATACTGTATTTATTGCACAAATTTCCCCTAAAATTGGGAATGGTTATTATAATACAAGTGCACATCTTGGGAAATATATACAAAAACAGAAGAGATAACAAGTATGTACATTTTACCCAGCATTTTACAAGTACCACCATCTAAATAATTTAGAGAAAGCAAAAAATTGTCATAAAACATCTCTAAGAACTAATACGGAAAACATATGCAAGGTGTAAAATCTGTTCTTTTAAACAGTTTTTTGTTCTTAGCAGCCCAGTGTTTGCCAATTGCAACAAAATCAAATTTGCTAATTTGTGTGCCTAGTATAATTAGGTTTCAGCCAGAAAATTAAGACATGTTAATAATGGAGATTGGGAGTAGTGGAAAAAACAAATCAAACATTAGTTTTCTATTCACATAAAAGAATAGTGATATATTTTAAAAAGTCAATTCTATATCCTGTAAAAATCCCTTTTCGTATTTAACAAACAGACATACGTACCACATTGTTCACGTACCCAAAAAGTTAACTCACAGGAAAACTTCCCATCACACAAGGGCTTTGGTTGTGTTCTGCCCACAATAGTGCTGAGAGGTGGAGAGGGTGCTGGCATGCCAGGAGGGACTGGCACTGTGGGAGGATGATGAGGAAGCTGCATCTGTGGCTGCTCTGTCAGGGACTGAGCACATCATTAATGCCGTTCCTGGCTGGTGTTGGGCAGAGGGCAGCAGAGAAGGTGCCACTCAACAGCCCCCTCCTTCTCCTCCCATGTCAATACTCACTGCAAGCCATGCAAGGGCCTTTCTGGAGAGTCAAACCCATTTCAAAGTGACCCCAACAATTCGCGCAATAAAGGCTCAAATGAGGACCAGTATTCTCCTGTAAGGATCATTATGAGCACAGTCCTGGGGGATGCCAGAGTGAGGGTGCGGCTGCCCAGCTCTCTGGGCACGTGCTGTGGATGAACTCACCCACAGAACCTCCCAAGGCACAGGCAGGAACCCTCCTCTGCCAGCCCCAGCAGGACAGACACTGCCAGGTCACTGCTGCCAGTCTATGCACAACATGGTATCCTAACTACTGCCTATACCACATGTCCTAGCAAAGAGTTAAACATCCATGTTCTGAGTGCAATCCTATATTTCATTAGAAATGTGTTTACACAACTGGGCCCCTGTTTTGTACTTATTCCAAAAGCCAGATGTAATATAATTGTGTGGCAAGGAAAGGACATTTGAAAAATGAGAGAAACAAATCCTTGGATCACATATTAAACACGAAGTTTTCCCCTGCAGCAGTCAGCATTAGATTTTATATACAAGAGTTTCCAATGACACTGCCTGTATGAATGTTGGGGTCACTTCCTGATGAAGACTCAGTCCTACATGAAAGGGAGGGGTGGGTTTGCCACGTAGGTCTCCCTGGAACAGAGTTTTAGGTGACAGATTTTAAGTAGTACTGAAAAACTACTCCAGGTGAATCCTGGCCCCAGAGAAGGAAGGGAGGAGAGTTTTGTCACTGACAGAGGTGGGGGAGGGATCTCTCCTATTGTTTTCAAGTTTATGAAATGGTTAATATAGATTTGTACTTGAAGTAACTGCAAAAAACAATAGCAGGTGTGCTGTACTATTGAAAAGATGATTACAGAATGACATATTTATAGAAATTTTATAGAGTTTAGCGACCAAGTGAATACGTGTCTCCTACTTGTGTGGATAATCCATGAATTTCAATATACTAAACTTAATAGATGAAAACAGAAGCTAAAAATCAGCAACATTAACTGGCTGCTAGGACAAATATGCAAAGCAAAGCCTAGAATGAAGTGTCCAGTTAAACTGAGGTAGTAGAGCCTTCCAAAACATAATCCACCTCGCACTGTCTATTTACATTACTTACACCAGGTTGGGTCCATCAGCTACTCATACAGCTATTGTATATACAATGACAAACCAGTGATGGCTGAGTAAAAGAGAAATGCTGAGAATAAAATAAACAACATTTCCTGCTGGTAATTACACAAGTGAGTAGAAAAGGGATTAGAGTCATCTGCAGCAAGGGTATATTTGTCAAAAAATAATTTGGATATTACTACACTATGGTGTAATCAATGTTCATTTTTTTTGTAGAACGGTTTTAAAAAATTATCAATTAGTTACCTGAGCAATTAAGGGTAATAGTCTATTCGTTTTGTCCCCAGTGCTTTGGTACAATTATTACTAATTCATTATTTCAATAGCTGACTGACTGCTGTAAAAAGAATATGATGGTCCAAGATTTTATAGATCATAAAAAAGTTAGAGGTAATTGTCATGTCATTCTGGGGAACCCATGGGGAAATTTCAGCCAACGTTCTCTTTAGATTATTTTTGTTTTTAACATTTTGATTACGTTGACGAAGAAAAGCATCATCTAGTATAAAGCAACATTTAAACATTATAAACATTTAATACTGGTTACAGCATCCAGCCAAGAATCTCCATCGCTAGTTTGTCTGTTGGCCTCTTCCTCCATTCTCCCTGTCGCCCTCTGTCCCCCACTATTTCCTCTTCCCAGGAGAAAGATCATAAATAAATTCTGTAGCTGACTGTCATTAATAAGCTTCTTACAAAAAAAAACAGGCCTCTGCCCCGTTCTTCCTCTGGGAAGTATTCAGAATTGGACTATGACATGAAAAAGTAGAAGTTGTTTACAAATCATTGCAGCTGGAGAATTACAGATCCTAATGTGATCCTCATCAGCTGCAGCCTGGCTGAAGGCAGCTGCTCTCTTGTTCAGTTTATAAGGGGTGATGGCATCATGTATTTCTCAGAGCAGTTCTTCCTCCATTCCCCAGTATAAGTCACAGTCAGCCATTGTGGCAGAAACTGCTAAAAAAATGCATCTCTTCAGCTTTGCTAAAATCTCCACTTTTCTGTGGCGGAAATCTTGGGCTTACTCAGTTTTCCTTTCTCCTTTCTTTATCCTCTTTTTTAAATCGCTAAGTGGGAGAGGAGAAGTCTCCAACTGTTTGCACACCATGCAGTCATATATGGAGGTGCTGCAAACTCAACAAGCAGTTTGTTTTACTTGCTGCAAAGAGAAAGGAGCCAGAACAAGTTGTCTTCCACTTTGTTTCCAGAGAGGCAAAAATTCAAAGTCTGCGGCCTCTGGCATTTTAAAGTAGGATCTGGGCAACGTACGGAGAGTGAGTGCTCGCTACAGCTGCCAGCAAGGGGAGGTCGCTGGATTCAATCCTGAAAGGAAGCAAAAGAGTCATGTTTAATCCAACCTTAAATGTCACTGGTCTGAACACGTGTCAGAACCCACACCGCCTGCTTGAGCCCCAGCACTTGCACTTGGGCCATTGGCTACACACTGCAGCTGCCAGATTGCTCCTCCCACCCCTCCAGATGTGCCTGCTCCCACAGCGTCAGCACTGCCTAAGCTCCCACCTGTCTGGTGGGTTTTTAACAGGGCCAACAAACTGGTGAGGAAGCAGATGGGGGAAGGAAAATTCCTGCCTAACTTCAGAGTAAAGGGAATAATAGTTGGAGGACACAGTACAGGAGCAGAGGACCAGCTAAAGCTGCCATGTCCAGCACCACACATGCTCTGTGTGCCTTCCTGCTCACGCTGCACTCCTCTGCCGGAAAACATAGAGCCTCCTATAAACACCCCTTAAATAGCTCCTCTGCCCATGCCCCACACCCACAGAGAGGTATTATGTGCCTTACATGACACAGAGAGTGTTTCCTGCCATGTAGGGAAAGTCAACCTGGAGGAATCAGGTGCCCCATGCTGTTCAGTGACGACTGACCAACTAAGAAGGGAGTTTGATAAGCTCCGGAGTGCTGAGCCCATCTTCCTGCCCGCAGGGAAGACAGAAAGGCTGGGGGATCCTTGTGATTGAGCAATGCCTAAGGAGAAGCCTGAAGCCATGGGTAACTTAGGAGTTCCAGTCCCATTTAGGAATCCATTTCGCCGTGCTTAGGAACAAGCCCAGGCAAAGGGTGTGGCACCAGGACACCCAGGGTAGCACTGCTGGGAGAAGTTTGTGACCATACCCCAGCACCACGCCCAGCTCCTTGACATGGACTCTCATCTGGCCCTTGAGATACTCGGACAGCATCTTGCTTTTGAAGTAGAGTTCCTGCAGCCGATCTTCCAGGTGCATCACACACTAAAAAAAGCAAAGGGAGTTGTGTCAGGGAGAAGACAGAACCAAACCAGAAAGCACACATCCCACACCCCTGTTGACTGTTCTGTGGCCATGTCTAGGTGAGATATTCTCTGGCAGGACTTTCATTTTTGAGCAGAAGCCTTTGATTACATGTTAAATCAAAATTAATGAGGCAGCTGTTTTGATTAGAGTGGCATTTCAATAGCCATCACAAACAGCTACACCAGAAGTTGCACTGGCTATGAATACAAACACTAGTCAGAGCCTTACATATCTCTAACCTGTGAAGTTAAAGGGTGCTTCAAAACCATTGCCCTCGTGATTTCCATTTAGACTTACAAAGTTTGGAGATAAATTATGCTTGTAAAGCTGAAGAGTGGAATGAAGCAGGTTGGAGACGAGACTGGAGACTAACACTTCTTTTCCTAGTTTATTCTCAATCATTCGCCTCTGGCTACTGGCCACTTGCACCGTCCATTTGTCCGTGTCTGCAATAATGCAGACAGCTTCTGCAATGGGCTCGTCCAGAACAGGGTGCTAGGAACAAAAAATGAAGAGCAGAACCCCAAGAATGACAAATGACAGCAGTCTTTTCACAAAACTTTTCACAGAAATATCCATCCTGGATATTAAGACAGCATTGCTGGATAGCAGGATAGCATCCCAGACACTGCTTCACCTAAAATACATCTGCCCACATTGCATTCCATCCATGAAACCAGTGGGGTTTTGTGAGAACGGCACAGTCTTAGAAGGATAGTGGCTATTTTATCTTTTCTTAAAGGCTTTAAAGCATGTCACTGGCTGACAGTTACATCTTTTGGTATTTGATATAAAGAGTTCTGACATATCTAAAGTGTATTTTAAATTCCTAATACTGAAAGCACCAAAAATCCAATTTGCTGTTTAGTGTGGCTGTGTTAACGAGGTCAGATTATTCCCAGCTGTCACTGGTTTTCCTTCACTGGAGGCCAGCAGAGGGAGTTAGGAACCAAGCCTGTGCTGTGCCATTCCCCCTGCTGGTGTTCCACCTCTCCAAAGCCATGAAAAAGGGTTCAAAAAAGGGAGTATTTGGAAACACACTGTCCTTCCCTAATAAATTTTCTGGGCTGAACTGTTAGCAATTATCTGCTTCCAGGGAGTCAGCAAGGGTATGCAGAGAAGGGCTGCAGGTCTAATACACATTGCTGAAGTGAGAAGTAGGGAAAAGGGGACTTTTTGGAAGGTCTCAGGAAAGCGGCTGCTCACCAGTCTGTTTTTCCTTATTCTCCGGGGAATAAACTAGATGGGAGCAGATGTCACACTTTCACTGACAGCCTGCTTTCTACTTCTTTCCTGGTAAAAGGGGGAGGAAATACCACACTTCCTAGTCATGCCCCAGTTCATCTAGGGAAAAAAACTGCTGTGGAGGAGAGATGATCTCCAACACATCAGAAGAACGAGTTCCCTTCAGACCATTATCTTTACATTAGTTTCTCCTTTTCCAATGAGGACAGTGCTGTTGGACACATGGACTACCATCCTAAAGAAGGAGCAATGTCTCCAAAATACTGAGCATTTGTGATGGAGAACACATTGTGCTGCACAAGCAGCAGCACATTGGTCAGACGTGCAGGGACAGAGGAGGGAGCAATGAGAGCTTCTGCACCACTGCAGAAGGACTCTGTGCCCAGGAAGAGAGGCACAACCTCAGCATATGGGCTTGTTTAACATCATTCCATCCTGTGGGGACACAACCATCAGCTGCCAAGCCTACAGGAGACAATGATACAGCTTAGCACTGAGATCCATCTTCCCAGGGCACAAGCCTCCCAGCTGGCTTCAGTGGGAATCTGATCTTTCATGCTCCAAATTGCAGTGAAATATCCACGTTTTTCAGATACATTAATTGAGAGCGCAGAAAAATTGGTGACCTGGGACTGGAGAAATCTGACAGGAGCTGTGACAGGAAATATTTCCACTTCCAGCAGGTTTGTACCTTCACAAACATTTATCTTTCCCTACTGTGAGAAATACATTTACCAAATATAGCTTAATTACCTGCACAGCATGAGACAAATCTGACACCAAACAGTGCCTCAGCTTTTCATCACTTCCTATTCCTTGCAAAACAAAGTCAGGGACATAAGAGGAACAGTAGCCTCCTAGTAAGGATCTTCCAAAATTGGCAATACTGGGCTGGACAGAGTTGACTTCAACTAATTTTGACCTGCAAGAAAGGGATATCAAAGAGATGTACAACAGTAAACAGCAAATTTAGCTTATGTAGGTTGCATTTCTACTTTTTTCATATCTCTTCTAACTTGAAGCCAAGCACTTTTAAAAAAGTTTACAGTCAGCTTTTGCAGTCAGCTTATCATGGAAGCAGAGAATACAAGCCAAGATCACAATACATTAGTATTTTTTCCAGACAACTGATCTCTCAATATTCAACAACCAGCAAGCTCAAGAGACACTTTTCCAACCCCTGATGCCAAGTTAGGCTACAGTCCTCCAAATATGTGACATGAGAAGAGGCTCCATCTTTTTTAGGCTCTGTTAGTGCTGAACAGTACTTACCCAGGGAAGGGAATCTCATATTCCTCTGCCCAGTCTTCTTGCTCTCCTCCATAATAGTTACTGCCCAGTCTAGTTAGATCATGGCCTGTATCCTCACTCTCGCTGTCACCCAGGGCACTGTCTGAACTCTCATTTCTTGGAATGTCCCAATCAATTCCCGGGGCCACTTTTTTCTCTACATTTTCCCTGTCCCCATGGGGGACGCGAATAGAGATTTTCTCTCTTTGGTCCTGCTCATTAAAGCAGTTTTTGTAGGTCTCTTGTCGAACAGAGTCCATAAATTTACAAAATTCACTAGGTGGTTTGCAAGCCTTTGTACATAGCTTTTTAGAAAATTCTAAACTACTGTTGTGAGCAAGAAGGTTCGCAGCTGCTTGCCCTGGAATATCATCAGTAGTCTGGGTTTCAACTGAACTGTCATCAGTGAAATATTCATCAAACAGACTCATGCTCTCAGCACTGTATGGGTTTGAGTTCCAGCTCTGATGCTCACTAGCAACTTGAGGAAAGGGTTCAGCTGTCCCACAGTCTCTATTTTGGTCCTCAACAGTTTGTTTAGCTTCACAGTTCTGATCAGCAGACACTCCTGCCTCCGCTGCTGGCGGGCTGTGATGCCTGGCAATTTGTTCCACTACTGCCTGACTTCTCAGTTCAATGTCTGAGTCAGGTGACATGGAATCTCCGATGAGGAAAGTCACCTTTGTCTGAGCCTCGGCAGCGCTGCATGGAAACGTGTCCATGAAGAGCTTATCGGGCGGCTTCTTCTCCACAGCAATCCCGGGTGTCCTTGTCCCACCTCCCGCCTGGCTGCCTGGCTCCAGTGCATCCTCACTCCTCCACGTGCTGGCTGTTGGTTCCAAACAAGATTCTGTCCCCACACATTTCTCAGGTGAAGCTGACCCTGTGCACACCACAGTCTCTAGTTTGGTATCCAGGCAGGGCCTTGGTTGTGTCACATCCACAGCATCTTCCTGGCCATCCTCAGGAACGATGGTTCTGTTCTCATCTGAAGAAGATTCCAGCTCTACCTTAGGAGTGCTTTGCATGTCTTCTCTCTCTTGCTGTGCAACACCTTCTATGTTCTGTGAGAGGGAAATGGGACATTTGCAATATTTACAGTTGCAGTTGGGAGCTCTCATCTCTTCAGTCTCAGTGGGTAGCAAGTTGCCCCTGTTCTTGTGCATTGTGACAAGCACATACTCAGACTCTTCCACTTCTCCTTTCTCCAGCGTGGTAGTGATAACAGTGCCAGGCATGACAATGGCCTCATCTTCCCCATTTTCCAGAAGGTGTGTCTCTTGAAGTTCAGAGCATCTGATGAAGTAAGTGAGGAAATAAAGCAACCTCTGGACCAGGTCATGTCTTTTGCCAACCACAACTGTTTTTGCTAATCTCACAGGTGATCCAATGGCCCCATACAGGTCACCTAGGACAGGAAATTAAACACACAATTACTTGGCATCTTTGCAATAATTTATTCTTTTAACAGCCAGCTGTTGGGCTGCTTTTCAAAGACCAGGTCTACAAGAGAGAAATACTAAAGCAATAGAATTACAACAGCTATGCTGTATTTTGTTTTCAGTAAGAGAATCCCAAAGATGCTGCTGGTATGATCTGTAAGGTGAGCCACTGGTCAGGGGGACATCTGATCTCACACATCAGGGAGCATTCACACCACCTCACTCCGGCTTTGGAGCTCATCTCCTGGGATCCTTATACAGCCATGGGAGAGAGGAGGCATCTGTGCCAAATTACCCTGGAGAGTCTGGAAAGTGGGCTGGACTTTTACCCACAAGAGAAAGCTGTAAAAGAAACAAACCTGAGCCAGGAACGAGGACAAAAAGTGGCCATGGCAGGTGCATGGCTGAAGCCAACCTCCTTCTCTTCCCCTCCTTGAGTTCTGCTACGGGTTGGATGTGGTGTTCTGGCTGTGCTTGAGTCACCTGGGCAAGTGCCTGTGCCTGTGTGTTCTGGAGGTATTATGGCACTGCATGACTGCAGGGCTGAGGGGACAAGGAGTCCTCTTGAAGGCCACCCTAACCACAGTGGGTCCCTCAAGCCACACAAGGCCTGAAATCAAGTTTTCTCGCCAACACCCTGGCCATTCCTACCTGTACAATAATAGGACAACATCACAAAACCTTCCTTACCTTCACTAATCAAATTCTATGATTGAGTGTGTGTGCAAAACAGGACAATCTGACCTCCCCTGCTCTTCTCTACTGGGCAATGATCAGACAGTGTGACCAGCTACACCACTGACTGGGCTCTGAGATCTTTCCTGGGGGTCACCAAGCTTTGACTTCCTGCTCTGCTTCACTCTGTTGTATTAAAAGTATGTTCACTTCTGATCAAAAGATGAGATTTCTTGATTTTCTCATTCCAGAATGAGGTTTAGTGATAGTGGCATCCCAAAACATAAAAGCAGATTTTCCTTTTGGGAGGAGGAGGACCAGAGGAGGCCTGGAATCCTCCACCAGCACCAGAGCAGGGGACCTTAAGGGACCCAACATAGAGGACTAAAGAGGGCTTTACTTTTTGGCTAACATTTTTTAATGGATAATGCCTTAAAAACTTAGAGCATAAAAAATCACAGTGACCAGCTCTAAGCTTGAAACACACTTTTCTCTCATTTTGTATTAAAAATAAATAACCTGGGAGGGGAGTAAGCAGCATCATAAACCCCACCTCACGCACTCCCATTTATGTCAAGCTGCTGGGGGTTTAGAGGTATTTGCCACGTACCGAGCTGAGCCCACAGTGGGTTGTAGGGATGAGTTTTGGCCAGCATGTCCACACTCTGGGAAGAATGCTTCTCCAGGAAGATTCTTATTGGTGGCTGGCCATTGGGCATGACAGTGGGGACCCAGGCCAGGTGGTTAGTCAGCACTGCAGTCAGCAAAGCTGGTAAAAACCTGAAAGCAAAATGTTCAACGTGTTTTTTCTTTTTCCAGATATACACTCAAGATGTTAAACTGACAGCAGCTCTAGTCTATATGGATCAAGGATTAAAGAAACAGCTTGACAAAATCAGCAGAGATCATCCCTTCAGTCTTGGTTCCTTGTGGAGAGAAAGGGTGGCTGGACCCTCCCTCCCACCCTGGCAAAGCTCTTCTTAGAACACACATTTAAAGTAAAATGAAATATTTCAACTTTGTGGCATCTCACTTACTCTGTCTGGCAATAATTATAAGACTTCCTATTTTGCGAGTTTTATGTTGTAAAACATCTCAAAGCCAATTTATTTCATTCACTATAAGAAAGCAGTGGCACTGTGTGGTCCCTCTTCAAGGGGGTCCCAAACCCCTAAGACGTGTGACTATGGATGAGAAGGAAGACTATTGCTACCAAACCTGTAAAATAGCTGGGTGCTGTGTTCTTTCACCTAACTTTTGTGCAATTTCAGCCCATATGGTTGGTCCTCTTCAAAAATAACCCCCCCAAAGTTCTGTAGCTGAGCCAGAGAAGCTGTGTTCTTATGCTGGCAAAACAGTTTTCACTGGCTAAGCAATTAAGGTGAAAAAACTTGGTGAAAAACATGAACTATCTGATTTACTGCAATGATAGAGCATGGTTTCTGCTCTGGGGAGTTTTCCCAGTCGGTTTTCCTGGCAAGAGCTTGGCCCAGGAGGCTCCACACACTGACACATAGTGCTGGTGGCCACAGTGGCTCACATGTGGGGAGGAAAAGAGCCAAATGTCTCAAAATAGTATTATTTGAATAATTTACAAGCATCAGGAACCCTACAGCTTCTATGCAGCCACACTAGAGACAGCCAAAGGAGGAGAGGAGATTTAAAACTAGATTGGGAAGGATAAAGAGCTTAATTTTTCTCTGGTTTTCATCACTTAAAATCTTATTATTTTTGAAATAAAGAAAACAAACCCAAATAAATGACTATTTAAATGTAACCAACATGTACAGGACTCAGAATGGCAGGGATCAAAGGGGACAACCCAGCAAAGACCCTCTACTGAAGCAGGAACTGATCTTAAAAAAATACATCTGCACCCCTCACAACTCCCTGCGGGTTCTCCCATTGCACTGGGGCAGGAGCAGGCAGACCACAGTGACCACTGTCACAGTGACCACTGTCACCTTCCCCTCAGGGGAGAGAGGAGAGGATAAAGGTGGTGGCAGAGTTGGAGGATGGGAGCAGCAGCCCCTTCTCACCCTGCAGGGAGCAGTGTCCCTGACCAAACATCTGATCTGCTAGCGCCATTCCCACCCAAACTATGTTTGTGCTCTTTTTAGGACTTTAATGGCGATAAACCCTTTAAAAACTTCCCTTACTCATGCCCTGGGGAAAGAGGATAAAGTATTGACAAAAGAGTAAATTTATCAGATTCTCCCCAGTTTATCAGGAACTTTCTTTCTTTCTCTGTTTTCAGCATCTGCTCACAGCTGGGGCCTGAGGCCAGAGAGGTGAGTGAGCACTGAAGAGCACAGCAGTTCTTTAGTGGCATTTTAAAATGATTTAAGGTTTGAGAGCAATTTGTGGTCTGACAGTATTAGAGACACAGCTCTTCCTGAATGTATAATCCTGCTCATCATATGATAACTGATTCTGAAAGATAAGTTAATGCATTTTGTAAGGTATCTTCACCCCTTTCCAGACATCCACACACATCACACACTTCCTATGGACATGTTTCAGATGTTCAGCCTCTATCAAGACTTAGAGGATTGTGAGGAAGCAGGAATTTAATGAGATAATTTCTTATTTGTTTCAAAAAGAAGGTATTTATGGATGGCCTTGTGATTCTTTGATTATCAGGATTTTAACAACTGATTTAAAAATTGGTTTGAAATAAAAAGGCACAATCACATATGTAATTTAGAAACTAAAATCCACCATACTGATTTTTAGAAGCATTTTCCATCAAGAAAGTGAACTCCTTCATGAAGCGATGGCATAGCTGGTTTTTCTCTGGTGTCCCGGACATCATGGTGAGCCAGACAGGCTCCCCAATCCGTGGCATTGTGTAGAGATTGCAAATAGTTGTTCTAGAAAACAAAACCAAAAAATCCACGAGGTTAAAGAAAAAAAAACAAGCAAAAAACCCAACAACTCTCAAAAAACCAAACCAAACAAAAAACCCCGAACAACAACAACAACAAAAAGTAGAAATCCCAGCTTGAAAGAATTCTGTGCAACATTTAGATCCAGCTATCATTTCTATCAGAAACAAAATTTCTCTTCAGCAACCATTATCCAAACCATGTTATTCATTAAATAGTACAAATTCACCCTTTGCCTCGGAGAGCTGAACCTCACAGGCTCCTCCTGCATCCACCTGACCTGATCCCAAACACAGCAACATTCCCTGTCACAAGTCAAGAGCTGCCCTGCTCTGAATGAAGAAGGAATGGATCATTTCTTCTTGCTGTTATCTCCCTGCTTGTTCTTCATTTCATTTAAAACAAACTTCTGCTTTATTTATGACTAGGACAAGATTGTATGTATCTGACTTATAAAAATACCTTAACTTCCTCCTTGCTTTAAAAACTTGGTGTATCTCCAGGCCAAACCTATGAAGTGTGGGTGTGTAGAGCAGGGAACCAGTTCACATCTTTAGCTTTAAATAGAGCGTATGAGAGTCAAAGTCACCCTGTGGCTGTACCTATTACACACTCACCACATCCTTTTTGACTCTACAGAGGACAGTAAATGTATGATGAAAAATTTGGTCTGCAGTAAAATACCAAATTAAAATAACTCAGATTACTGTTAAACTCCTCTAAAATATAAACAAGTTATAGTTTAGTTTTAACTACAAAGCCTACATTATGACACTATGGGCAGCTGTATTTTTAACACAGTAAAAATGTAAGCCTGAAAAAACCCAAAAAGGACAGGGGAAATGACTGATCAATTCAGGTTTCTCCCTGCCTAATGCACTACTTTTTCTAGGCAAAGTATTTTTGTTTTAAAAGGCAAAGATATACATTATCCCTAGCACCACTCCTGATTTATAAAGATCTCTGGATATCATGGTCTCAGAATTTACAGACACTTTCAGAAGCAAAGCTGTGCACACCAGGCAGGCAAACACACTGGAGCAGCAGCTGCCAAATCTTCCATGGTTTAGTGTTTAAAGTGAAACTCCCAGGAAGTGAGAGCTGCACGTCAGCAGCAGCACAGCACATCCTGCCCTGGTGCAGGGGCTGCCTGGGGAGGAGGGAGTCACCCCAGTTACTGCAGTCACTGGGCACAGAAGCAGCTGGGTGGTGACCCCAGAGCTGCTCCCCAAAGGGCAGCAAAGGTGACTGAGGTCACCAGGGCTGCTCCAGAAGGAAGAAGGTGAGGGGGCAGTGGCATTCTCTGCCTTACTTTTCCTACCAATTTTCTTCAAATACAAAATCCATTCTCTGTGTTCACAACAGTCAAAATCAACCCTGTCTTCTTCAAAGGTCAGACCTTCAAATCCTCCACTGCCAGAAGCATGATGAGAGCACCACAAAAGAGTCAGTGTGCAGGAGAGGGGGACAGCTGAGTTACCTCTGCACTCCCCAGCCCTCAGAGGCTTTGCTGTCTGCTGGGTCACTCTGGAGCAGCCTCACCAGCTGCTCCATGTTACCCTCTGCTGCCGGTCCTATCCTGGGAGGAAAGCCCAGCCTGGTGACAGACCTGGGCACAAGTCCTGCCACGTAGACACGAGTGGGGCACATAGCCAGGGACACCAGCACTGCCTCTGGGGCACCAGAGGGTCTCCAGCAGCACAAACAGTCTTGGGGTACTGGGAGTTCATTGCTCTGCAGGGGGCAAGCTGGGACTTGGGGAGTTTTATTAGGGGAAAGCTTTCTGTTCCCAGCCCATTAACTGGAGCGGATGTTAAGGACGCCGAAAAAAAAAAGAAACCTCAAGTCCAAGGATCTCAAACTTAAGGAGTTTCAAAGCTCAAAACAAGTATGAAAACTTACACCCCCCAGACACAGCTGACCTGAGAAGCTGAAGATAAACAGCACAACTTAACGTAAAATACAGCTTATTTCTCCATCCTATGCAAACTAATGCAAGCCAAGCCTCTTGCAGCTTGGCTGTTTTGAAAAAAGAAACTACTTCTATACTAAAACCAACATATTAAAATACTTGTTTTCGTTGAAAAGATAGCCCGAGTCTTGTGATTCGTTATTTACTATTCTGGTAACCCTGGCTGCATCTGCAGCTGATAGTGTTTCCTCCGAGCCAGATCAGATTGCCCTGGCCCGTGGCCAGCAGGCATGTGACTGCAGTACAGGGAACCCTCCACGCCAGCGAAGGCAGCAATGGCACAGAGACCAAGGGCAAGGATTAACTGCTTCCCAGCTCTTCAAACACCCAGGGAAGCACTCTCCTGCCAGATAGCAAAGGGCAAAAACGAAAACAAAACAAAAAACCGACATGAAGAAACCCTCCTCAAACACTACAGGGAAGTTAACTGTATTTTAAAAATAACAATCATTAAAAACCCACTTGGCCCCTCTCCTCTTGGCCATCTGCAGCAGCACCCCCTCCCCTCCCTCCCAACACACACACACCAGCATATGAGGGAAAGCTCAGTTAATGAGAGACTCTGCTCTTTTGAGGGTTCCAGTACATTTAAATTGGTTTATATTTGGAAACGCCTCTGGGAGGCTGAACTCCAGCCTGGAGCTTCCAGGCACCTTGGCCCCAGCAATGTAGTGTCGAGCACAGGGGCCAGAGGAGCCCCTCAGGAAACACCTTCGCATCTCACAGCGGTTGAGAGCCAGTGAAGCCCAGCCTGGCCAAGCAAAAAGGAAGCCCTGAGCCCAGCCCAGCCCAATTCCTCTGGGGTCTGCCTGCCCTGCGGGCACAGGTGGCACCAAGGTGAGCAGCTCTGCTGCCACAGATACCACAGCACAGCTGGCTCCCTGCTTCACCCTCACCCACATACACCCCCAACCACCCTCGATTTCAGTACCAATTTTCAGTACCAATCTGAGACATCTTTCCCTGGTGCTGTACAAACCAAACAAGCCACATAGCTCCTCATGGATGAAAGCATCCTGCTGCAGCCCCTTTCCTCCCCAAAGAAAACACACTGACCCTCAGCACTGTGCCCCCAGAGCTGCTCTGCTATTTAGGAGCCACAACACAATGGCAAAGAAAGAAAATAATCAGTGGTTTATAAAGCGTAATTCACATACATTTGTTCCCCATCCTCATTCCTTCCTTCCAAAGATGATTTTTCCTTAAAAAGGAACAGCAAAACAAAGGCAATCCCCACTGCAGGGAATGCAGGAGCGGGGCTCCCCCACAACTCAGTGCCCGTGCTGGCACCACTGAGCACAACACACCACTCAGTTCACAGCAGCATAAGCTGCTTAACAATTACTGGCAGAAAATGGGATCAAATCTGTCTGCCAGAGAGCAGAGAGGTGTTTCCCCAGGCCCTGCGATCAGGGTTTCCTTGCCAGCCTGCATTTGTGCCACACAGGTATTAGTCACATGCATAATCTGTGTTATCAATGTGCTGCGTTGGCCTCAGGGACCGGGGGAGCCAAAATGTTTATGCAAGTATAGTAGCTTATTTCGTAAGTCATGTGTCTGCACAGCTGACATCCACAGAGAGTTCTAAGCCTCTAAGTCAAGTGTTAATAGCTAAACCCATCAGTGTTTTAGAAAATTAAAAATTGCTGTAAAGTGACTAATGATGCAAAGGTAGGCCTGGAGCTGGGCACCAAACTGATGGCAAATTTATCAACAGGCTCCATTTGCAGAAGCAGCCTGGGCCTTTGAGAGAAGGCAGCTTTGTTTTCCAGCTTTGACCCAGGCCCCTTTTTGCAGGCAGTGAAGTGACCTACAGCCACAGCCCCTTTCCTGTAGAGAGGACTCTGGGGTGGCATGCTGCCTTCCCTGATCAGCAGGGCAGCACATCCCCCATGCCCACTGATCTGAGGTTATTCTCATCACCAGACGAGTGCACATCAGCTACTCTTGAGCACCTCTGAAAATCTGGGGGGTTTAAAGAAAAACAAACAAAAAAAATTTGCCTTAAAACAACTAGACTGCAATGAGTTAAACCAGCAACAGGATTACATTTTAGAATCACCAACCCACTGAAGTCAGCACCCTTCTTCCCTCCAGCACAATTTGCTAAGAGGACAGCAATCAACACAAGTCTCAGGTTCACCAAAGGACTCGTCTCCTGTCTCCTGACTTCCCCGTGACTTCAGTGGGAAAGCAGACACCTAAAGAGATAATAGTGTCTTAAATGGGTTTGCTGAACCTGTGCCAAAGCATCTTTGCATCCAGCCTTTGGTATTTAAATGTACCTCTCTCTTCTTACCAGACACATCCTGCATTGCTTTGAAAAGCAAGGGGGTCTTGCATGTCACAGAAATGAGGATGACACATGCTCTTGCATCTCACAGGGGCACAAGGATCCTGCCTCGACTGGGGGCACCAGCTGTTGCCCACCTCTGAATACACTCCCTTAAAAAACCCCAGCAAAACCCAAAATTGCCAAAGGCTGCTGCCCCAGGAAATTCATTTCTATGAAATTAAACTGGATTTAATTAACTTCATTACACTATTAAAGAGCAATATTTATATCACCATGGAAACCTCTGCATAGAACTGGTGGTTACATGCTCCAAGTGCTGGTTATGCAATGGCCATGTCATGGGAATGATCCCAGCTCCTGGTGTGCAGTGATTGCCAATCTGCCTGTGTCTGCTGGGACAGTGCTTTCTTCCTGAGCCTGACCACAGCAGCCTTCCTCACCCCATCCCAGCTCAGCACTGCTGAGAGTCCTTCCAGGAGGAAAAGACAGCACAGGAGATTTGGCCTCTGTTTTCAGGGGCTTTTTTCCTGCTTTTGACTTGGGATAGGTGCCCCTCCCCAGCCCTCTGGAACTGTTTAACTTGGAAGGACAAAGGAGAACGGGCAAAGTCCACTGAGTGTATCTTGAGGGGGAATGTTTTGGGGGGAAAGTTTGGAAAACAGCTGGGGAGCTGGTGTTAACAGAGGGTGGGAAGGCATAGAAATGGCTCAGGGAGAGACCTGGGAGGAGAGACAGGGCAGAGCTGTGGGAGTGGAGGAATCATTGTGGCTGCTCCGAGTTGCTGAACTTGTCTCAGGCCCCTGGGCTGGATCAGCGGCTCCCAGCAGTCATGAGCTCCCTCTGCTCCCTCTCTTGGCACAGCTTATCCCATCCACCTCTCACCACAGGCCCACGTGCTCCCTCTTTTCTGCCTTCTGTCCCTACAGGACATATCCTCTGCCCTTCCTTGTGACTGCCTGGAGGTGAGCTTCTAAAAAAATTTAAAATACACTGTGCCTTCATCCTGCAGCACCACCTAATCCATGGCATTCAGGTAAGAAGTGGAATTGTGGAAAAATAAGTGAGCCTCAGAACCCTTCTCTGTTCAGTAAAATACATCCTGATGTCAGAAATTTCTTTTTATAACATCAGAGAGCTGTCTTCAATAATGTCTCTAAAAAGTAGCTCTACAGGGTTGTAAAAGGAAGCACCCTGCCACTCCCATCTGAGAGGAGATGAATCACTCGAAACAGACGGATTTCATTTTAACTCCCTCCCCATGACTTCAACTATGGAAAGAAAATACAGCTAAATGCCAGGGATGTGCTTATCTGTGTTACTTTGTATAATAACTGTTGAACAGAGAGGCTCTGCAGGTGCCAATAGCCAGAGATTACAGCACTGCATTTCACTGTGGGAAAAGACAGCTCTCCCTCTTCCTAGCTGTTTTTCTGAAACACTTTTAGAGCACAGCTTAGAGAGGGGTGAGCTTTGCTCACACATCAGGACAACACACACTAGAGGAGGATTTCCCTAACAGGGCTTTGCAATGCTTTTCCCCTTCTCAACAGGCCACAAAAGACCATTTAAGAAGTCACTGGGAGCTTCCTTATCACCTAAAGCACAGAAAACCCTGAACATCTGTGTCCTGTTCACACAGGACTGATGGACACGCACACTTGGAAAAATCCAAAACCTCAGACACATTAGGATGGCTTGGCATCACCAGTCCTTTGCTGTACTAACTTTTGCAGAAGACTTTAGACATTTTAAGTTACTCATCCTACACCAAGAAGATCCTTCTAAAATAGGCTCAAGTGCTTTTGAAGGAAGAGACAGAAAGGACAGGAGACATAGAGCTCACCTGAACTCATTTAGGGCATCCACAATTCTGTTATATGCCAAACTCCGCTGGCTGGCATCAGCTGATCTCCGACTCATTTTCATGGCCTTGAAAACAATCATTAAACAGATAAGTAACACAGAGCTACAGAAGCACAGAAAATGGAAAACCAAGTCATGTGTTTGACTTTATCTTTCATTCAACTGGTCATGCAAATAATTTTTTTAAGTGATAAAGTGACAGTCCAAGTGCCAACTTTCCCATCTGAGGGAAGACAGGTGAGGCACATTTGCAGCTTCTGCCTCTTTCGTGCTTTTCACCATTCAAGGCATAAAAGGGGTCAAAGTTTTAACTGCAGTGATGCAATTCCCACACCCAACATCAAGTTGATCCCACTTCTGTAACTAGCAACAGGAGTTAGAAATTAATCTGACAGGGCTGGGAGAACATACAGCAGTACAAGTGCAAGAAGCCAAAGCAACTGTGTTTACCTGTTCTATTGCACTCTTCAGTTTGTTCATGTGACTCTCAAAAAGAGGGAAGTGTGAAAAAAAGAACTCGTTAAATTTGTTGTTTTCATCTTCATCTCTTGAGAGTGAAAAAATAACCCCAATTGCTATCTTTTTCTTCCTAACAATTCCTGGGTTTGGACCAGAGCTGTCATCTGACAAGTTGAAGCTTTCATCCATGGACCTTGGAGCATGAACAAAAGGGAAAATTAATGTAATCCACTGCTTAAAGTTGTACCTTGGTTTCCTGTGCGATTCAGTTCTTGGACATTTAACTTCAACAAACACCTTTTGCTTGAATGTGCTGTCAAATCATCATCTTTGGTAACAACCCCTTTGTGATTTTTTACAAACAAATATTAATTGATTCTGCAATCACAAAACTCTGGAACCAGATTCAAAGTGTTTGTAGGATCAGAATATGGTATTCTAGTTCTCTCCCATTCCTGTCAAGAATTTGTGTTTTGAGTACAATTTTAGGGCTTCTTATCCTCAAAAATACAGCCTACAGATTTACATATTGCTGAAGGCTTTCCAGTTAGTGAAAAAACAATGAATGCCATGAGTAAAACAGAGACTAAAAAAGATCAGCCTGGAACACAGAGACTAAAAAAGATCAGCCTGACTTACACCTCTGTAAATACCCCACCGAGAGCATCAGCAAGAGCAGATGTACATATGCAAGAGCAGATTCAGGCTGACAATGGCGCATGGGCAGCAAGCAGCACTTCCATCCCCAGCTCACCATCGAGGGAAGACCCCGTTCTCCAAGCTGGTGGTCTGGCTGCGACGCCAACGCCGCTGGTAGCTGCTGGCACAGCTCTTGTTGAACGAGGAGCCCGGAGATGGAAATGGAGTGATGAGCAGACTGCTAAGAGATGCTGCAAGAATAAGAGGAATAAAAACCTCTCCAGAAAAAAAGAGCATTTGGAATATAACACCAGCAACTAAATGAAGTCCCTAAAGATATACTGGTGTTGCTTCTCAAGTGCCTTCTCTTTTGCTTATCTATGTTTCTAATATAAAAATAACCAGTTTATAATGACATTAACAAGCCATACAAGCACGACAAGGGTGGGACAGTCCTACTGATTTACATAATAGGTAATGCACAGGATGCACCTTGCTTAGCAACCTGAGTATCAGGAAATAAATTCCTTGTGGAAAGGAGTCATGTTGATCACATCCTTTAACAGCCTTTACAATCCTAGCCCAAGTGTCCAACATCCTGAATTTGGAGGGAAGAAAGGGGTGTTGTTGAGGCCAATTCATGTTTTAACATTACTATCATAGGAACACAGAATCAGAGAATGATTTGGGTTGGAAGGGATTTGAAAGCTCATCTCATTCCATCCCCTGGCACAGGCAGGGACACCTTTCACTAGACCAGGTTTCTCTAAGCCCCATCCAACCTGGCCTCCTGGATTTGGAAAGGAGATGACAGCAAGTATTGTTTAGAAATGCTGCAAGCTCATTTCAATGTTTAATCTGCCTTGCTTATTTGCAGCTTGTTTAATAAAAGACACTGCTGTAAGGTTATTGTGAGGTGCCCTCAACACCTGCACCATCTGGACGTGTACAGAGAGGTGTCATTAATGTCACAGAGCACACCAGAACAATCCCATTTCAGCACTACTTCATGATGTGCAGAGATCCCATGACAAATGAATATTTTGGGAGTTTACAGGGTTAACACATGGAACTGCCATTACCAGATCTTGCTATACCGCTGTCTCTGTCCTCATTCTGCTCCCTCCCAGGCATATCCATAGGGTTGCTGTGAACTGTAAAACAAGGAATACCAATTAGCAGGGGAATGTACAGTTCCTTTCTTGTTTGCAGATCTCCATGTAATTAATGAAACAAAAACATGCTCATTAATTCAGATCAACAGCACTGCACAAGGCCATCACCAAGAAAGGCTGCTTAGCTGAACAAACCAAAACACTTACCTGAGAAGCCTGTATATGTTTTTCTTAAGTCCATACACCTATTTTAGTGCAAACTAAAACCAGGACTTGTTTTTTTCCACAGATAATTTTCAATAAAATTTTATTGTACCAAGAGGATGTCGGTCACATTTGTAGTAGTCAGTGTATAGGCAAAAACCCACCAAAACTCAAAATAAACACAACTTCATTCCTATACCAGCTTTCTCAGGTATTATACATGTATTTTTAAAGGAATTTTGAATGCTGTCTTTAAGAAATTGATACTTTTAAGTTGTGAGCAGTGCATTGGTTGTTCAACTAAGCTGTAAGCTGTCCAGATTCACAGTCTGCATATAGACAAGATCAAAGGTGTGTCAGGCTCAACAGTCTTTAAATGTGATATATTTTACAAATGTGTGTGTGAAATAAAGCTACTCAGCCATGGAAATAAGATCCAGCCACTAAAAGCAAGAAATGTCCATTTTGAATGAATCTAATTTAGCTCTAATTTGTACAGTTTGGTTGAAACCAATCCAGATCAAAATAGCTTGACATCATTGTGAAATATTATCGCCATGAATATTAATTCCATATTTAAATATTTACGTTTCCAAAACAGAACAACACAAACAATCCCAAAGAGGACTATTAAATGCCTGCTCTCCTCTGAGGATTTAAGGAATGTATCCGGGAAGGTTAAGGGAGCAAACACCACTGTTCATTTTTTCTTTTTTTTTTAAATATGAGATCTTATTTGCAGGGCTAAACTACAAATCCACACAGTTTGTCACCCCAGCTAGACTAGCCCCACAGCACAGCACACAGCACACAGCAAACCTGCAAAGAAAGAGGCGCTCCGGATGAGGCGGAGCGGACCTTGCTCTGAGAATGCCCGCCTGGGGCTGCAAAGCTGGGAAAGACCTACATGGCAAAACGTAAAATATACATCAGAGAATGAGGTTAGTAAAGCAGAACAGTCCATAGGGAGGGGGCCAGGGCAGGGAAAGGTTTGAGCCAATATAAATGCAGAGTAACACAGGCAGGAGAACAGCTCTGAGGCTTTACCAGAACACTGATGCAAGGATGAGTCTCACAGCTGGGCTATACAGTATTTATAGATTAAAATAATAGACCCAGCTTTCCACTGTCTCCCATACAAGGATGGGGTTTCTCAAAAAGGCTTTTTTTTTTTTATTTTAAGGTTGAAAAATGATTAATTTATGCAGGCTCAAAGCCTAACTTGACCACAAACAGGAGATTCATCACAGAGTATAATGTTTGTTTTAACATCCACACTGGTGGGGTGCCTGGGAACACTGCTTCTGAAGAGAAGGAAGAAGGAGAAGAAAGAAGGCAGGAATTCATCTTAGTAGAACCAACAAAAAATTATAGGCTGAAGTAGTTCTGAGAATAGTCAGTACATAAGTTGAGTGAAATGATCACACAGAAAATAAATGTTAGCAGTCTCAGTAGTTCATTTTAAAAGTAATACTGGATTATAGATATACCAGGGAAACAGTGTATTTACTGTACACAGAGCCAGAAAAAACACGTAAGTATTTTTAAAGAGTTAATTGCCAGTCCCTCTCCTATATTTGAAGCCAATGTTCACTCAAAGTTTTCTGATTATACAAAACACAAAGGCTGCACCTCAAAGCTCCCTTCCATTCTCTTAGGCCTCCAGTCATTAAAGGGAACACATGACCAGGGCTGCTTTGGGTTTTCTTAGCCAGCACATCTGAAAAAAGCACCTTGTAAATAGTTCCCAGCCAAAACACATAGACCCTCCTCCTGTCACAGGTGAGTCAGGAGCAGTCTCTGCTGCTGAGCACAGTTGTTAGAAATGCTGTGGTTACAGATTAACTCCTCTCCCTACTTTACCTAGGGTTCCCTCTGTGCTCAAACAGGAACTGTAAACAAACACTGTTGAAAACTTGTGCAGTTCAACCACAAAGAAAATTTCAGCATCCTCCTCTTGCTGGCAACCTTGTGCCTCTTGCCACACACCCTTGCTCCAAGGTGCCCATACCTCCTGCTTGGTTCTTGAGGCAGTCACCAGAGTCACCTCACAGCTGGACACAGGTGAACAGGTGGCACTGGCTACACCTAAATCACTCCATGCCTAAGAGCTGCATTATCTGAACTGGAACTTGCAGTCCAGATCACTCTAATGCTACACCAAACTTCTGCCAGGCACAAGCCACAGCAAACCCTAATAGTAGATGAAGGTGATCTCCTGTCTCTTAGATCAGGCACCACATTCACTGCGAAAATCACAACTGAAGTCTGAAAGGACTGTGGGAAATGAATTTGTAGGTTGTAAGGTTCTTACAACCTTAACTGGTTTCCCTTACAAATGGACTACTGCAAATTATTTTAATGAGGTATATACAGCTCATGAGCTTGAGAAGCATTTAAGCCCATGCTTGGGCACAGTCTTAGCAAAGTCAATGTGAAGGAAAGCAGTAAATACCCCTAAGATCTAGAACCACATCAGAGTCAGAAACCCATTTAAGACTATCACAGTCATCAAATATACTCCTTACTTTCAACCCTATAAAAGCATATTTTACATACAGCAATATCCTGGAAAGCAATTGTGAAAATAAGCCCCTTATTCCACCTAAAACAGACATTTACTTGGAAAGTCAACAATCAAAACGAAGGGAAAGGGATGTGCTGTAGAGCCATGGATCAGGCTGCTACACTGGACAACCAAGCACTGAAGTCCAGTCCTATCAGCTCAACTGTTTCCAAGAGGAAAAGCCAAGACCTTTGTTATCTAATGTTCATGGAGCCTCCACCCACAGCTCTTCCAGGGAAGCTGAGAACTGAGGATGCCAGATGGTTTCTCAAGACTGCTTAGCTCCCATGGTCAGCCAGAGGAGAGAACACAAAGATATTCTGTCTAATCTGATGCAAAGCTCCAGCGTAGCTGTGCAAGGTTAACTGAGACTCGTACAGGACACGCGGCTACAAGTGCTCAGGTGGGCAGAGTACAGAGCAGAACAAGAATTATTAACGAAAATAAAACCAGGGAACTGAGCCAGGCAGAATCAGTCCTGCCTGATCAGAGATATGCTGTTCAGGAATTTCTACAGAATGTTATTTTCCAGCATTTTCTGTATTTGAACTTAAGTACATATAAATATTTCTATTATGTACTTTATATACACATATGCAGCTGTGTATACTGAATGACTGCTATTCCCTGAACAGTCCAATTTATTCTCCTCCAAGCTCCATCAGCATTAATTTTCTGTTACATCTTTAGTTTTTTAAAAATTTAATTCTATTTAAAAGATTTGCATATTCTAGAATCTATGATTACTCAATTAAAGACACCAGCAAATAAAATCTGTTTGCAATTACCTATATTCCCAAGAAGTCCATTCATAATTGTACTGTGGTCAGGCTTTAATGTATTGCTGTCTTGATTAATGAACTCAAGACTGTCCTGCAACCTATAACAAACATAAAACATACAACAAAACCAGTGATTTGCATTTCAATAGAATAGAGAAATAGTTCATTATAGCCAAAATGGAACAGACAAGATAAGGACACAGGCTTCTACTACAAAAAGCCTTCATACCCTAAGCCACATCCTCAGGTGGGTCACTTAATAACAGAAAACTAAACATGGAACCCTCTGAAGCCAGATATTTTTGAAACACCTTTTTCTTCATCTTGGACTGAATCCCTAAGGCTGCAGGTAGGTACTTTTGTACCTTACAGTATCAAGCTTCACCATATCAGCGTGGAAGGAATGGCTCATTCATTCCCTTAGAGCCAGCTGAGGTGAAGACAACCATGAGGGAAAGGTGAGGACAGCACTGACAGGGTGTAGGAAGGAGTTATTTTCTTAGAGAAAAAGGAGGGTCCAAAGAAAGTCCTGTGTGTTCTCACATTCATCTGCTTCTGTGCAATAGCTACAAAGCGTAGCGCACTCACGTGTTCAGACTGCCATAGATGCTGCTTCCCGTGCGAGCTGTGAACACCTTGCTGAGCATGAGCTGGGGAGGGGAGCTGGGGAAGAGGAGGGAAGATGTCAGTCAGAAACAGTGCCAAGACAGGCTTTGCCTTCCGTTTCACAGCCCTCCAGACCTTAACACGACATAACAGCCTTTTATTTCAAAAATGACATCAGACTGACTTTAAAGCAAACACAGAAATCCATTTTATTCTGCACTTGTGCCATTCAATTCATTGTTTATCAGCATTAAGGAGTGAGTCTTCTGAAAACACCTGCAGCAAAAAGTTAATCTTACCGGATCTGATGAATTTTCAATGTGGAGCCCTTGTAGCTCATGGCCACAGAGCCAAACATCATCTCTCCAAGCATGTTGGCATCTGAGGAGCACCGAGAACCCTGCAAAAAATCAAACCCACCAACATTTGGTTTTAAGCATTTTAAAGGCACACTTCTACTAAGGCAACACACAGGAGAGAAAATATTCCTTATTTAAAAGATAAATATGCAAAATATCTTGCTGGAACACTGCTGAACATGCAAAGTTGAACAGTTTAATCAAGATAATGCTAACAGAGAAAGTGATCTTCACACTGGCTGTGAGCTCAATCACTAAATCCATGCAACAAACAAAACTCACCTAGGTGAGAGGAAGCAGATTCCAACAGCACTGAGCCAGGGGACTAAACTTTTAAGAATGTGTTAACACACCTCACTGAATTAAGCCTAAACCTTGCTCCTGCTTGACAAGAAGAATCAGCAGTTCACTGGAGATGTTAGACTGTGCAATGGAGCCAAATTGGACCAATGTTTACTTGACAAAGACTGATTCATAACTTATCCATAGATGATATTTTATATGGGATGAATGTCTCCCTGGTGCTTCTGTGATGGCACAAGAAAAGAGCTGCAGCATCACGATGCCAGGCTAAAGTGGTGCAATTCCTGCTTCTCTGGTGGCAGGAGCTTGCTGTAAGGCACACAGACTAAATACCAAGGAGCAAAGTCACTATGCTGCATCACTGGCTAGGGCAAATTCTGCAAACAAAACCCTAAAATTAAAAAATTACTCAGGGCAATCAACTGGAGACAACTGCTCTGCAGACAGACTTATTTGTGTATTTTCAGTGACTGTGATTACTGTCCCTTTGTCCAGGGCTGTTTCACTTTAGGCCAGCAGAGTATAAGTGCTAGGTCTCCACTTGCACCTTGCCCTGAATAATTTAAAATGTGGTGATCACTCACTAACAGAGCTCAGCCAGTTCTCAGGTGAGGTGGTTTGGCACTGTGCTAAAGAGCAACACTTTAATTCAAAGTGTGTGATAGCATGTAATTACTCGATTCCCTGGAGTAATCCTTCTAAAAGATCCCTTAAACCACTCACAGAAACAACTCTGCTGGAAGATGCTCAGTGCATCTCCATATTCCTTATCCAAGCTCTGAACAACCAGTACCCTGAATAGCCATGTATTCTACACAGGACTGAAATACAGAATGACAGAATGGTTTGGGTTGGAAGGAACCTTGAAGCTCATCCAGTTCCACCCCCTGCCATAGGCAGCAACACCTTCCACTATCCCAGGTTGCTCCAAGCCCAGTCCAGCCTGGCCTTGAACATTTCCAGGTGTGGGGCAGCCACAGCTTCTCTGGGCAACCTGTGCCAGTGTCAGACAGTGAGCCTGGAGCACAACCAAGGACAGGGTGTCCCCACCACAGATCCCTACTGGGAGCAAGAATAGCTGTGAGCATCCCACTCTGTGTTCCTGCTCACAGCAGCCTGCAGAACAAGGGCAGGAAAAAGGAAATGCTCATCAGCCAAAAGGCAACACACTTACAACATTTCTCAATTTTCAGTTCTTTTCAAGCACTCTCAATTAAGCTGATGATACCTTTAACAGCCATACTTTTAACCTCTGAAATCTATCCCTGCAAGGAGAGGGGATGACTGAAAGCAGAAACCACAACTGTAAAAATGAGGATACAACTCTAAGGTTTGTAAGTGTTCAATGACAGGGCAAAAGCTGATCATTAGCTGGGCCTCAGTGAAATTTCCATCTCTGCCTCCCGGAACATCCCACTGCTCAGGTGCACCGTAGGCAGTACTGGAAAAACCAGAATTTAAAACTAGTCAGTATGACCCAGCAGCTCCAAGGAAATCTCAGCATAGATGTTAATGACTCCAGGAAATAACAGGTTTGCCAGCATCACAAAATTCTGTCTTAAGAACACTGCAAATTACTACAGCCTCACGCTATGATTGCTGTTTTTAAATCTGTTGCAGATCTCCAAATGAAGGACACAATTCTGATTAAATATCAAGCCCTTGATGGTGGGTTTTGATTTCAGCTTTCTGCTGTTGTGAAAATATAATTCTAAAGCTCAGTAAAAATACTTTAAGTATTGATTTTCTTTGTCAGACAACCAAATTAAAGTGAAAATCAGCTGCTTTCAAATTTAATTATAGGGGTTTCCCTTTCCTCTGAAAGACAGACAAGCCCTGCTGAAGGCAAAGAGTGTGATAAGATGAGCCCATGGCCTGTTCAGTCTGGCATTTCCTCTACAATTAATAACAGTAATTTTACCATGCATAACCAAAGACACATATTTCATGCATTTAGTATGGAAACACTGTTACAACTCAACTCTTTGGGCCTCTAATGCTGCAAAATACAGGTCACTCAAGACCAAAGCAGAGTACAACCAGCTAGGGAAAGGGGTTAAATATTAAAAACTCAAACAAAAGGTAGCCAAGGAGCATCTGGCAAAAGGGGCACAACCTGCAGCACTGACAGCCTGGACACAAACCAACTCCTCAGGTCACAGTTTAGAGCTCTCATAAAGACTGATCATAAAATAGCCACAAGTGTTTCTGATTACACATTAGCATACTAGAGGTAGTAACATTTGCATGATTTGGAAATTACATTTCTGAACATATTTACAGCTTTTAATACTCCCCTTACTGTACATATTGTCCTGTCAATAACTAACTATATCTGTAAATTAAAAAGGCAATAAGGAAATAAATGTTAAATATGGGACATAATTACAAATATGGAATCCTGGAACAAATCCTCTGTATTTCACCTTGCAATTAAAGTTGCTCATATATAATCAAAGTGTATTTAAACAAGAAAACATAAAGCGGTATTTTAAAAATCCCATAGTATTATATTATTTGAACTTCCATTTTATAACCTTATAAAAAACAAACAAGAGAACTTATAAATACTGCAAATCCAATAAGTAACCACTGAGGTTACAGACACAGCAGTTAGAACATAGGAAATGCCAGGCTGAGTGAAGTCTGGACAAACTTATTCTGGCCCTTCTGCATACCCAATACTAAATTTTATTGCACATTAAAGAATTCTTGTATTTTTGTCTCTCTGCTCACTTGCTGGGGAAGCCTGGAAGGAGTCTGATAAATGCAGTAGATAGTTCACAATAAATATGCTGTAGAAGATCAACTTCAGCTGAAAGTGTATGGCACAGTCACACAGCCACTATGATTTCAGTTCAGCTGAGTAACATTTTGAGTGAGTGATACACATGAAGAAATGGGGACTTCAAAAGGAAAACTTTCCACAGCTTTAAAATGTGCTCTCATGCCAAACACTAAAATTTATTTTCTTTAGTAACATTGAGCATTGTTTGCATAGAGCTTGCTCTGGAGGAGAGCCAGTTTCTGGGTAGTGGGGGGCATGGTTTTTCTTGGGCACACAGTGCACAAAGGAGGTTGCTTTGTGCTGGAAGGGAGCTGCTGACAGAAACATCTCTTCCTTTCAGAACCGCAGTTAAATGCCCTGCCAGGAAGGGAGGAACGGAAAACAGATCTTCAGCCACCTTACCCAAGCTGTGGAAAAGAGTGTGATGAGACAGAGAAAACAAGAATACACAGCTTGCCAAATATAGCAGGAGTTAACGTGACAGTAGGAAAGTCAGCACTGGAAGGTTCTTCAATTCCATCTATGGGAGATTAAGACATCAGTAGTATTGTACTCCAGAGCAGGTTGTGGAGATAGCAGCTTCCCTCAAACACACAATTACTTCATTACAAAGAGTGAAAAGGGCTTAGCTCTATTTTAGGGTGGCTTAATATAAAACACTTGTGATCTGTGGAAGGAGAGATGACAAAAATATATCCGTGTCAGATGACTCTAGCTACTCTCATGGCCAAAATCTCTTATATAAAATGGAACTCAAGTGCACCAAATCCCTTAAAAAGCTGTTACACAGACTATCCCTACAGACAATGTGTCTCTCTGTTATTTCCCTGGCATTTGACAAGAAAATAGACTACTTAATCTACACCAAGATATTTGTGCCTAGTCTGATCACACCAAATGAGTGCTATCACCTGCGTCACAAAATGGAACAAATGCCCTGGAGAAATCGCTGCCATTCAAGACATCCCAAGAGAATCAGCTGGTTGGTTTTAGACTTGATAATACCCAAAGCTACAGTGGTATACAGGTAAACATTCCTGAGTCATAACCAAGGTCTTGGCTCTGACTGAAAACTGCTCTCCACTGCCAGCCTCTCATTTCAAGTACTTTAAAACAGTTGTGCCTCACCTGCTGTTAGCATTTGACATGCGTTATGGAAAAAAAAAAGTGACTCACCTGGTATTTTGGGCATTGTTCTTTTGGATCCGAGAATGAGGAGGATGAATTGATTGAACTATCCAAGGAAGAAGAGCTGTCTCCTCCAGGCTTGAGTTGGCAACATTTCCCAAAAACTCTCACTTGAGCATCACTGCAGAGTTTCTGAAATAAAGACAACACATGCGACACACTAGGACCCACAACCTGAAATCACTGTTAGTATCATTGTACTTACCTGTTTAAGTAAGATATCTAACAGGTGAAAGGCTCATGCCCCAGGAAACAGGTAATAGAACATATAATCATATCTTTTGCAGCCTGGCTATCCAAAGGAAAGCTGAGCTCTTTTACTTCTAATTAGCAAGAAGCCAACAGGTCACTACAACTCCATCTACCTAAGGAGACTTTTTTAGACCCAGGATTAGGAGAGAGGCTGGTACCAAGGCATTTAAAGGAAGGATGGCAATGTCCACCTTACTCCCTGTGCCTGCCAGAGTGGAGATGATAGAGGAGTGTAAGCAGCACACAGGAAGGAGCAGCTCACCATTAATTATCAAGCAAGAATAACACTGAATTCAGAAGATTCATGTTACAAGGGCAAGTGGAGAGTAAAGATCCTGTTTTTCAGAGATCTCTCCTTAGCTGTGTCTAAGCCCCCCAGTCTTTCTCAAGAGCGGCACAGAGGTGACAACATTCCTTACATTTTCTGTATGAGGGAATTGTGAGGCTGAAAATGGACTACGCCGAAAAACACAGTGTTACAGAGAAGGCAGAAAAGATTCGCAAAATTATGGAGAATCAATCCAAAGGTAAATTTTGATAGAGATTCATACGGAAAGCAGAGCAGAGAAGAGAGTTTAGAGGGCCCAGATGGAGCTGGAACTGATGTACAGGATGGGCAGGATCTTGTCCACTCTACACACAGAGAATTATCAGTCACTGGCATCGGAGATGCTTCACTATGTTTCACTCACTATTTAAAAGCATTTGTGATTTCCCTTGAGAATCCCAGCATCCTGAGCAGAATCAGCATCCACCAAGTTAATGCAGTTTACACAGCATTGGCACTGCCAACCCTCTTCACCTAAAGATCTCAATGTATTTTTCACACACACTCGTTACACTTCAGCACACCCCCGTAAGGTTGGCATTATTTACATCTGCTGGTAGGCAGCACTAGGAGACAGAAATACTCTACACTGCTCAAAATTCCACACTAACTCTGCCCTAAGACTTCCTTAATCACCATTTCCTACACAATCACCAAACCAGTAAGAGCAAGCTGGAAGCAAACCCTGCTGAAAGCAAGGTTTAAGGGACAAATGGGAACACACAAGTGCTGTTATATATCACAGCTTCATCTCTGGACTCACAACTCCCTGCCACAAGCTTCCCCTTCATCCAAAAACATGGCCATGTCTCAACTTTTAAGGAAAAGGCATAAAGAAAAGTGTGAAATAGCCAAGGCACACATTAGTAACTCCATGACTGCTCAAAAATCAGCAATAGCTGTTTGAAAAGATGACTGGCCTTACTGCTGTGGAGGGATGGGAGTCCCCGTGCCTCTGTCCTAGGTTGTCCAGGTTGCTTTTTTAGGGACAGGTGACTTAAATGTGGCCCTAACTGTGGGGGAGGTTTAGCAAAGCAGCGGAAAATGGCCAGGATTATAAAGCCCCACGTGGCAGCCTTCACTGGTGCTCCCTTAGAGAGCTGCTGCCACAGAAAGCCTCAAGGAAAAATGTGCAGAGAAATTAGTAACTCTGTGGCAGAGAGGAGGGAAGTGTTCACTTTCCCCCAGCCCTGCCAGCTTTCCTGACACACAGCAGTGTCCTCTCCTTTCAACATAGTGGAGAGCTCGTTGAAATCCTGCAATATGTAAATTTGCTAATGGCTACTGAGGATCTGTGGCTTGAGCACAGTGCACAATGGCTGGAACATGTGAACAATCATCATATGACTTCAGTAGGAGCTCGTGAACTAGAATTGCATTTTATCTCTGACACAAACAACAATGTCCTAGGCTAGGCAAGCATCATGTGATAAAACCACATACAATCCACAGGGTTACAGCAGCTTTTGCAGGCAAACCACATTTCAGCTTGCATTTTCCATCAGATGTTGAAAGTTCCTTCTAAAATGTTACAATTATAACTAAGCTTCCTTGAGACTGTAGAAATGCATTTAGTGACTTTACAAGAGAAAAATTCTGTGCATTAAAAAGAATAGGCTGAGTTTGCAAATCAATTAATTTTACATAATTTCTTCTCATTATCACTGCAGTTTTCTTCACAGCAGCTTTTCCCAGATCCACTGGGTGGTGGGGTAACTTGCAGTAATAGTTGCCTAATTTAAATAGCAAACCAGGAAAATGGCTGTTTGGTCTTTGCAGTGGAGTTTAATGAACCAAAACTCCTGCAAGGAGTCTCTAAATGAGGTCAGAATCTTTCAGCTCCCATTTTTCAGAACCTTGTGAACTGTAAATGCCTCCTAAAATGCAGATCACTGATGAATTTTGGTGTTTTCTCTTTCACAAACTTAGCATGTGTTTAAGATGAACTCCTTGGACAATGAGATCAAGTACTTGAAGTGACCTTCTCCTCGGCAATTTCTGACTTCAAATGTCAATGAAATTTTAGATTCTACAAATCTCAAAATATTATCCATCAAAGGAGTGGGATTACTTCATTCCCACATAATATTCCAAAGATATTCAAGCCAGGTTTCCAAAAATAAAAAGTAACCTAATTATTTAAGAACTGTACAAGAGAATGTTTCAAAGCTGTGAATTTTCTTCCCAATTAGACACAGTTGCATCAAATCTGATCCCTGGGCAGGGTGGTGCTGGAGTGCTCTGAAATGCCCATTTTTGCTGGAGAGCAGAACATCTGCTGGAAGGATGCTGTGGGCAGCTCCACTCCTGGCTGCCACCCTGCTCTCCCTGATGGGGTCACACTCTGTTCTCTCCCTGCCAGCTCACTGCAGATACCACCCAGCTCCAAAGACTTCTGGCAGTCCCAGTTCTGACATTAGAGGTCATCACTTGCTGAAAGTCTTGGAGACCTATCAGGTAGTTCTGAAGAAAAAGTAAAATGTCTTTATAGGGAACAGGATACAAAGTAATTTTCTTCCTCAGTTCCTCTTCTGGAGTCTCTTTTCTCCACATCTGTCAGCAAAGACTTTTAAGTCTTTGACACAAACTCTCTATTCTCCTCAGCAAGTGGGAAAAACATGCCCAGTGCTGTGAATAGGAAGAGGAATTTCTGCTGGGCAGGTTTTGCTTTGGGGATAACAAGAAAGTTGAAAGGAGCCTGGTGTGTTGAACTAAATCAGTCTGTGTAGGTGTGTTAGGGCTGTGAGTGAGTGACAGAAGGGAAAAGAAATGTCATCATATGCTTTACTCTTTTCTACCTCTCTGCAACAGCAGGTGCTCAAATACCACTGTGCTGGCAGTGATAGAGAAATCTCTGTTTCCAAGCAAAGTTGCTACTCTTCAAGAGCTCTGTTCCTCATTTTCAAAACAGGCTTTCCAGAATAAAAAAAAATTCAAAACAGATAAATTAACTCTTTTGTTGTATTAATATGAGTTGGTCTGTATGTGCAATGAAATGTATGTATCCACCTAACACATGGGAGTAACCTGAATAGGCACTCATTCCTCCCCTTCAAGTGCTCATGTAAAAATCCAGATATCTTTCTTAAAATGCAGCTGCCAAGTGCTGCAATCTTCATTTCTACAGTTGTCAAGTTCCTCTATTACTCAGAGGTCAGTGAAAGAAGTCAAAACAACCCCGTGCTCCCTTACTCCACTAGTATTTTTCCATGTCTGTTTAGAGAGAATAAGCTGAGCTAAGAAGGTGGGACTTGATCTCTGTGCTTACAGCTTTATCCATCTGCTCCACTTCGCTCACTGGAAATCTGTCCTGAGAGCCAGACAGAGTCCAGAGTCTCCATTTCACACAACTCACCTAAAAGCAAAAGGCTCACTATCCAATTACTAATCCCTCAAAGCAGTTTGCTGTTCAACATTTATCCAGTGCTGAAGTATATTAGAACATGTGGCTAATCCTGGCTTGTTTCAAACAGCATGTCATTTCTCTACTTTGGGATAAATATGACATTCAGAGTAGAAGAAATTGCTGCTGAAGGAGATCGAGTATCATATGACCTTTTACTGAAATTATTCAAAGATAAAGACAACTAGTGGAAGAGGTGAACTTTCCATTCTCCAAATTGAACTTCACTATTGCACCTCTACATCTCAAATTCTGCACCCCAGGTCTCTCATTTCTTCAGAAGATCAAAACAAATGCTATTTCTGAAAACTTTCTTCTGCCTCTAGGTCCTGGCAACATGTCACTGCCCTTCTCTGATTCCTTGTCTTTCCCCATTCTTACCACATGCCCAAACTCTAGATCTCTGCTCAGCACAGTGCAGTTTGGGTCCTTCCTTTTTTTCCTCCCTTCTTTTCCTCATGGTCCCTTGACACCCCTCCTTCCCCCCTGTACTTCAAACCTTCCTCTAGGCTGATCTTTAAACTTAGGAAATCTTTTAGCTCTAACATGTCCCATCAGCACCACTCTCCAGCCAAATCCCCAATGTTAACCACGCTCTTGCCATAAATCCCCGCTGGACAAAACAGAAAGGAAAATGAGCATTAAAATGAGACAGTTAATCCCTGTCTCTGAACTCCCTTTGCCTGCTCCAAGGGAAGCCATGATCCAAGGTTCCCCTTTTCAGCTTCTTCTTTACTTCACTCCCCACTCCTCCCTCGTGGCACCATTCCTGTGGCATCCTTATCCCAATCAATTACCAGCCCTTGGAGGCAAACTCCTCATACTTCAGCTGGCCTTTGCACACTGGCAGTTATGGGGACATAACTCCTGCACCACACAGTAAAACATAAGCCAGCCTTAGTGTGAGCTGAGTATGGATGCAGTGTCAAGGTTGGGAAGCCAACCAAGCACAGGGAAAGGCAGAGCTGAGGCTGACAGCCCAGCACTGGCTGGGCCACCTGCCTGCTGCACCTTAAGCAGGAAAAGGAGCTGCTTGTTGTGCTTATTTGAAATTCAAAGGAGGCCTGGTGTCACAGTTTTTTGAAGGAGCACACCTGTGTTCACACACAGCTCCTGGCTTGGGAACTCAGTATAGCCCACGGCACAGGGAGGAGAGCAGGGCTGATGGCACCTGGGAGCAGAGAGCAGGAGAGGAGGTGTCAGAGCAAAAGGAGCAGATGAGCACAGAACAGAGTCTAACAGCAGAAACCAGTCATCGGTTGTAACATTATCACCTGCACATCAAGTAACAGTCTCATTAGAAATGAGATCCTTACTGCTATAAGGAATTAAAAAAATAACTTTCTAGAGGAGACAGTGTCTCAAACCCACAAGCTTGCCCATAGAAGTTCTTTGATGCCCAAAAATCCAAGGGATTTGGACGCTTGGGTGGGGACAGAGGCTGTTCAGTGAAGCCATCAGTAATGCCTCTTCCTCACATCACACACTGCCCTGGTACATTCATTGTGCAAATGGCTGTTCTGATGCATTTGCTCATGACCCAGCGCCACAGGGCTGGAAGGGGCAGCCACTCTCTTTCTGGGATACCCTGGCAGAACTCAGACACACAATTTTCTGATGCTCGGGAGACAGCAGCCTTTCCCCTCTGCTTCCAGAGCCCAGCTGATCAATAGCCCATCCCCTAGAAAGCCGGGGAAGGACCTCTCCTGCTTAGCACCAAAAAAGGTATAGGACTCACAAAGGGGATCTCTCTGCCTCCCACATGCAAAGTGCCCACAGCTGCCTGAGGCAGATCTCCGCCTGGCACAGCCTTGGGCCAACATTCCCGGTGTTGGGAATTGCCGCCAGGCCTCCTCCCTCACCAGGCTGCTGCTCAGCTTCCCTGCCAAGTTTAACTCTAGCAAGGCTGGGGGAATCATGACTTCTCCTGAGCAATTAAAATGTTGTAATGGCCACGCTGCAAGCGCCTGACTGCCTTCAGTGTGCAAAACTCTCCCCAAATTCTTGTCTATTTAATATTTACCTTTACTGAAGACATGAAGAGGCTGAAGTAATATCCAATGAAAACAAAAGGTCCTTATTTGTGTTATAGCCACATTTCCCTCACGGGTAAGATGAACCTAGTAATGCTTTACTAATGAGAAGCCAGCTTGGTGTGAGCACAAACTCAGCATTTTCACTGATCAAAAATCCACAGCTTACTGTTTTATTTCTTGAAACATCTGTGTCTGCAAACATTTTCTCTGATGCTTCTTAAATTTTATGACCACACCCTCCCTTACAGAATTCAAATGCCTGAGCCATGTTCAGCCTCAGCCCACCACACACAACTTTTAACATATGTAGAGATTATACCTAAAAAACAAACCAAAATACATCTCACCTTGCTGCAGGCATACAACTCTTAAATTATAATTGCTTTCATGTCTGATAGACAACAGAAAATGGGAACTGAAGAGCACAGCACCATAAAGCAAAGTGAAACCCTCTTGATTCTCTGTGTTAGCCTGCTTTGACTTGAACCAGAACACTCTGGCCACTGCCAGGCACTCTTGCAAATGTCTCCCCAGTGTTATTTGTAGATCCAGAGGTACAAGTCACATTAGGAAATGGGGGGTGAGGGGGAAGAGATGCAGAAAGCCCTGCACAAAAAGTGGGGTGCTGAACAGATACCCTTTCAGAACAGAGAGTGCCCAGCCCACACATGGCTGGCTGTAAAAGGGCAAGAGTGCCTTGGAATGTGCTTAGAGCCAAGATCTGGCTTTGTACAGGCAGGGTGTGTCTTTGCTAATGAAAATCATGATAAAGAGCAAGAGAAAGGAACAATGCAATTCCTTGGAAATGGTCAGTACATCCTGCTCACTGCACAAACCCACACTGAGCTCACATCAAGCCCAGCTGAAGACCCTCCTGCATGCTTTTACCTGCAAACTTTTGTTTTATGAGAAAAGTTTTGCCTGATATGACATTATCTGAATGCTGGAGAAAGCAGGTACATGGCAAGCAAATGTTCCAATATATCCACTTTCAAAGAATCCTAATACTATGAAAAACAAATGTATCAAGTTCCTACAGATGACTTCTGGGTATTTCAAATGCCCTGGAAAGAGTTTTTCTCCACTTGTCTCATGTGGAGATGGTGACTACAGCTGTTTCCCTCCCCCTTAGCAAAGAAAAAGGGAAGATTAATATGGAACCATATCAGCTCCATTATCAGCCATTTATCCTGTTGCTGTTGAGATGCCACAGTCAATGAGCTTTCTGAAGTAACCCAAAACAGTGAAGTTTGCAAGTTCAGTGGGCAAGTACATATCTATCTTAAAGAGGTTTTAGACTTTCAAGAAATTAGTTTAAATCTGGCAAGAGGATTTATACTGTAAGTTATTTTTATTAATGAAGTAATAGTGGTAAGTACAGCCAGCAATTCATACCAATAAACCACTTCTAAAGATCTCCTGTCTTTAAAAACCTGTTTTCCTGGCAAGAACATCAGGAAGAACAGGAACTAATAGAACCATTCTAACAAGTTTAAATAAAAAAGATGCATTTTTTGACATTTGTGAAACTTGCTTTATTTCACAATTTCTCTACCAAAACTAGGAAACTGGGATCTTGATTCATGGCTATAAAAGCACTGGAGTAAGCAATGGAGAAGCCTGGAAGTTTGTGACTTGTAAGGCACAGACTCCACAGGTTTGGATATTGGACACAGCACTTGAGACCAGAGCTGAGAGCATCAGGCTGGCAACAGGCTGGAAGAGTATGGAAAGCTGGATGAAAAATCTTCTTGCTGTACTCCAATATCCCACAGGAAAACCAGGGCTTGGGGGTAACCTGTTATTTTGTGTACTCCTGCTTACAGAAGGACCTCCCTAAGTCCTACAGGTAAAAGCAGCTGGAATCATTAATTTCAATTCACACCATGCTTTCTGCTTGCAGAGCTTAAAATGATTTGTGAATGTTTTTAGAAATGGTGAAAAGGAAGCCCAAAGCAGTGAAATAAGTTGTCCAGCCTCACACTACCACTTTCAGTAGCACTGTGGCCAGAAATTAATCTTCTGTCCAGAGCCCTTAGAAGGAAGTATCCTCATCTAACCCCATCCATTTCAGTTTCAATTAATAGATTACCATGCAAACCATGCCAAAAGGAAAAACAGAGTTTTCAAGTAACTTTGTGTGAAAAAACTGTCAGCAAAGCATACAAACAACAATTGACGAAGTTAAGCAAACAGGACACAAGAGGACACAGGGCTGGGGAGACCTTCTGATTAAGAATGCAGACCCCACCATGACACAAAACTAGATCAATAAATCCCAGTTCAGGCCCTGTTTCAACCCCCAGCATTGCTTGCTGCAGCCCCAGGAAGGAATCCCTCTCACTGAAAGTGCAGAAAGTAGATAAATCCCAGAATAAAGAGATCACTATAGTATTTAAAGCTGGTAAGAGTGAAACCACTGAAGCCTGAATAATTTGCAACTTAACAGGCATTTAAATATAGCCCTGCATATAACCAATGTTTAAATGTCAATGTGAATAAAACAGAACATATACAATTTATCAACTTGGCCATTTGAAAAAACACAACTATAAACATGTAAACTAGCAAAATACTCACCGACACTGAAACATCCTCTATTTTTCTTTTAGCACTGGAATCAAATAAGACATTCCGTCCTCTTCTTTCACAGTCCTGATACACGATCAGTCGGATCTGACTTGGGTCAAACTCCGGCAAAGGCCAGCTTTAATTGAAAAAGAAAAGAGCAGAAGGATCAATTACCACAACTCTTTATTACACTGCTCTTTTTACATTATCTGTATATACAACTTGATTAAAACAGAGTCCAGCAAATTCAATGCCATTTCATCAAACCCTTTGATCCCGTAGCCAGAACTACGGCCTTTGTTTTCTTTTCTTTCCCCTACATGTGCCAAATTACACTGTCATAAACTGCACCAATCCTCTACAACTGCACAAAATGATGTGTGCAGCATTAACAGATCTTGTGCTCTGTCTTGTGATGTTTTCTTCAAGTTCCAGCTATCTAAAATCAATGTCATAGAACTTAGCTTTTGTATTTAAAGACACAAAAAACCCCAAGATGAATAATCACAGGGTGGTTTGAGAGAACCACCTGGTTCTCTCCACATAAGCCACTGTGACTCAAGGGCATGGTCAGCAAACCACACAAAGCAGTCCTAACACACCTATTCCCAATTTCCCAAACAAAGCCTCAGAACCTTCCCTAGTGCCACTACTCTCAAAGGGAGAACTTGCAGGGATCAGGCTTGGAAACCATTCCATAATCTTCTCTTTAAGGGTGCTTTGTAGTCACCATCTTAAATTTTCATTTTAAAAAGCCAGCCATCACTTTAAAGCCCAGTAAGCATTGTCATCCATTGGTTAGGGAATCCATTTTCACTGACATCATCTCAGTTCTTGGAAGATAGGAAACAAGATACCTGCTGTATCCATGAAACCACCAGGGATCATCTTTCAGCTAGTTTACAAGCCATTTCCTAGATCAAGTGAAATTCTGTCTTCCTTATTCTTGGCTTTTAGGCAAGCAGTGTTAGCATGAACTTCAAGAAGCCAGAAATAAGGCACTGGAACTTTCCAGCCGTTAATGAAGGATACAGATTCCCAATTTGCAAGAAGCTGTACATGTATTTCTGCAAAAAGACACCCATAACATGGGTTAAACCTGGCTGTTAGACTCCAAGACAACAGTAAAATTTCCTCTCTAACTCAGCACCCAAAGGGTTTCCTGCTCTGCACCCACACTTTATGTGACCAATGAGTTCGGTAGCAGCAGAAAATCCATTTGATCACCAAAGCCATCCTCACCCATCAGAAGCTTTTAAGGCTGCTCAGTATAGGTACACAAGTTTTACAGCTAGTGTAGTCCCAATGAGGTGAAACTAAGGATCAAGACATACAGTTACACATTCTCCTGAGAGGGAATCTATTTCCTAATCTGCCCATCCCCACCATTTAGCAACAAGAGAGAAAAACAGAAGCTGCAGAGAAGATGGTGTGCAACAAATGTCCAAATCAACTTATTACAAGAAAGAAAACCTTGAGCAACTTGTGCTGAAATAACTTCATGTCTAGATTTGGGGGCAAAGAGCCACAAACCCTCTCATTTGGGCACCTAAAGCCAAGTGTTACCCACAGCATGAAATGCCCACACGAAATGCAGATACCAAACTGAGCAAATTCTGTACCAAAACCCAAGCACAGTGACAAACTCAGAGCCAAGCTTACACTTACTGGAGGCTCTCCTAATTAACCCCATCTTGCATTTCAGAAAATGTAAGAAAACAAAGCCCCTAGTTTGACACATGCCTCGGGTGTTACCAACTGAGAGGCACAAAAGGCACTAAAGCTGGGGATGGTAACTGCTAAGAGCATGACTTTGGCTAGAAGTGAGGAGGACCACTGGATAAACTGGCTTCCTGGAGGAACAGCTTCCATATATTAAAGTGAAATCAGTGGAAGTCCAGAAACAAACATATTTTCCAGATAGGCCACTGTGGTTCCTATAAAGAAACTGTGTGACAATAACAATTACTTGCTTGCCAAAAGGGTGCTATTGCTTGCTCCACCCTTGCAACGCGTTTGAATTTCCTTCACACTCAGACAAAAGCATGTCTTCCATTACCTAGTACTTTTGATATTTGACTTTGAAATTACTGGCAAAGAAGGCAATAGCTGTTCCAGATCTTAGGGAAGTCTACTTATAAAAAGCTCCAAGAGCAGATTACACACTAAGAGGAGAGAAAGCTAAATATAAAACTCTTGCTGTATTCAGAAACATATTGATGAAAGTAACAAGAGCTTGTTTACTTCTCAGCTTCTTCACATGACATTTTAACTTTCTCTAGACAAGCATTTAGTAGCTATTATCCATCATAATTTGTGATAATTCCAAAGAAGCACTATCTCTGTTACATAATAGCATCCTTAAGCACATTTCAGCCTTGCAAAAACATTCCCTGGCAATAGCAGGCCACTTCCCAAACCAGAAGAGCCTTTCAGAGAGCTGGGGGAAAGTTCATTCAGACAGACAGTAAACAGAAGGAAGCCTGGCACCTCCAACTCACCCCCACCAGTGAGGGGGAAGCAGGACACAGTGCTTTGCTTTTGTTGTTAGCAGATTTAAAATACCGTTAAGCTTGATATCTGAATAGATTATCTCCAGAAACATAAAATTCCTGCATGCAAGAGGCATTCTCAAAACAAATATAACAGGGCAGCACTCCAGCGCTCCTCTTCAGGCAGATGAAAACTGACCTAGATCTTCTGAATATAATTAGTTCTGTTTATAAATGGAAACTAACTTTGACATTTAACTGATGTTTTCTTGAGATTCCTACAGGAAAACCAGGAGACATAGAATCAAATGTTCTAGCAATGGTAATGAAAGGTGAGTCTCCATTTCCCACACTGCTCTGGAAATGACAGTTTCTTAATGAGGACTTTCTCCCACATGACCTATCTGCCACTCTTTGATCTTTCCTTAAAACTTATTAGATCTAAAGAAAAAGCCCAAAATTAACCCAGGGCAAAAAAAAACCATAAGAACTACCACCAAGAAAACCCCAAATACCTTTCACCAGTAGAAGTGTTTGTGACTTTGCCACAGAGTGCTGTGAGTTTGGGCATGGAGCAAGAGAAAAATTAGTGACAAACAAATTCCTTCTGAGCAGGACACTGCTCCTGTGGAGATCTCCACTACACAACTGGGGATTCCTCTAGAATGAGATGTCCAAAAATACCTATACGGAGTGGGAATCCATTGACATATAAATGCTGTATGGGATGTTTTAGAAACAAAACCCAGCTCTCACACCATGACAGACTGGTTGAGGTTGGAAGGGTCTTCTGGAGGGCATTTGATTCAATGCCCCTGCTCACACAAGTACAGAGTGCAAAAGAAAAGGAGTTATTTGGGAGAGAAAGGGAAAATTTCATATGATTAATGATAGAATTATTAGAAATTAGCAACAATGAGACCAAAATCTGAAAAATGGTATTTTAATGCATATTCACACTTAAGCCCTACTGTTGTTCAGCTCTTCCCTTTTTTCGTCCTTTCTGCTTTTCTGCCTTTTTTACCTTCAATCACCAGGAATATTACCTGTAGCTTACATTTACAAATCCATTTCATGCCTCCTGACACCTCTACTATAGAGATTCATAGCAATCCAGAATTCCAACTGCTCTCTAAGGATGAATTTTCTTGTGTTCCCGGAGTTTACTACCACCATCAATGTTTCTCAGCAAGAACTGAATGGCTGTAAATTGGTATTATTTCACTCTGTGCAAGTTTTAATAGATGACACAACAGACACAGAAATCCTTTGTTACCACTCCAACAATTAAAATACAGTATTTTCCCCTGTAATTGAATCCCAGTACATTCCTTCCTCCTCATTCCCACCTAAAACATGAACAACACTTCTTCATTACATTAAAGGTTTAGCTTAGTATTATCTTCCCTCCTGGCTGAGACTACTTTTAAAACTGTTTATATTAACATGGCTTAGATAGTATCTGGTTACTTTTTAATAAAAACAGATACTTTAGAAATCTTAAAGTAAAGCAACTGAAGCAAAATGATCAAGACATTAAGCAGGTAGGAACTGGAAAAGAGTTTTCTAAAAAGTAAGGTTGCTCAAAACCAGAATAGGACTAAACATGTAAAAAGTAAGTTGAAACTATCAGTCAAACTATTGTTTTCCTACATCATGTTACCCACAGTTATAAAAATTGCCTGGTGATGAATCACTTGGAACTATTTTTAAATGCATCTACGCAAATGATATTTATAGTTTATGCCAGCTTATCTGTTCTTCATGGTTTACATGTTAGCACCTTTTTAAAGGGTGACAGCAACAGCCCGGCAGAGCAGACAGGCCCACCTTGTCCCATGCTCCCCTCGCAGGCTCTGGCAGAAGGAAACATCTTCCTTCACTCCTGCTAGATGAGCATCAGAACAGAGGCACAGGGATTCCAGAGCTTATCTCCAGCACCTGCAGATGATTCTCCAGGTATTATCTTTGTTGCAGTGGTGCTTAGACCCAGCCAACTTCTACTACACAAACCTTTGACAGAGGCTGCATCTGTCATGAAGAGCTAACATTGTAAATATGAGATTGTTCCACTGAGTGCACTGGGATTTCAGATTATTTCCAAATTATTTCCAAAGTCCATGGAGATGTACAGCCACATCAAAGCACACTCACCTGTACCTATACAGCTCAGTGTATAGGATCCTGAAGTTACTTTGCTACAGAGAACGGTGATCAAGTCCAGAACGAAAATGGTCCTTACCTAGTCCAACCATCCTATCATACTCCTCTCAGCCCTGAGATGCCTTTTCCAACCAGGAATTCCCTTCTCCTGCCCAAATGCCTCTGCAGATTTCTGTTGTCTGTTATTAGATTTTTTCTTTTGGCTTTGAGAAGATACAACAGAAGCTGAGTATATAGGATTAATGGGGAGGGTCTTGTACCTACTTTAATACCTTCCTACTGCATTTCAGTAATTCAGTTATTATTTGACCATTATTGCACAAAACAGCTGCACAGACCATTCAGAAAGATCACAACTAATTTGGAAACAATGAAAACAGAACTGTAATGTGTATTAATGATGCTTGCAGCTTTGGAAGACCATCTCCTCTCAGAGGCATGGGCAGGTTATTTATTTCTTTAACAATAGCACCTGAAACACAAAGAACTTTCTCAGGAGTCACAAGACAAGGATGATCCAGAGTGCATGGCTGATTTGCAAAGCTGGCATTTCAAGAGAGAGATTCCGTTTAAGTGCTGGTGACATAACACAACCATAAGGCTGCAAGGAGGAAGAAAGTTCCCTAAAGTAGAGAAACTACGGGGCCTATACTTAGAAAAAATTTTGCAAGACATTTGTCTTTACAAGAGCTGAGGTCATGTCAGGGCTGTGTGACTGTGGTGGTGAGCACTTGCTGATTCTGCACAGAAAACCAGCGCTGGTGCCTTGGCCAGGGCAGGCAGGGAGCCCTCGAGGCTGGATTGCGAAGGAGCTCACCCAGCGCCCCGGGTGACTCTGCCCTCTGCGACGGTGACCTCAGCTGGGGTTTCACAGAAGTCACAGGACCTGGGTTCTGGGTAGCATGGAAGAACAGACAGATGGTGGATCATCTCAGGGACAAGTACCCTTGACTGCGTGCAGATTCAGGTTTATCCCATGGAAACAATGTTCCTTTAAAATACAAAAAAATAAAATCCAAGCCCCCTGCTTTTCATCTCTTGAAAGAGGGTGACATGTCCACAGGCACTGCAGCACTGTGGAGGTCAGCTCCCTGCTCCATCTCTAAGTCAGTCTCATTATTTACCAGCTTAGCAATCCTCACCTGGAATAGATGCACTTCTTGAGCTCAAGGAAACTTGTGCTGCTTATACTAAGTACATATTGTACACCAGGAACAAAGTACATCAGCCAGGTATTTCACAGGTATAAAAAAACTTGGACCTGAACTTCAACTACCTGCCAAGCTCCTTGGCTCTGTCCAATTCTTTATCTGTACATGAAGCTGACTTTAGTTTGTTTTCATTTTTTCTTCCTTCTAATGAGAGTCACTTGACTCTCATTAAGATACCTAATTTATACTCTAAAGTCTAACACATGAGCCAGCTGCTTTTCCACAAGCAAAAAGACATAACATTGACAGGTTAGGTGCAGCCTAGTCAACACAGTAATCATAATCTGGAGTGTTATACTGAAAATAAATTGGTGGGAAGACTTTGTTAAAGCTGTGTAGTATGTTGAATAACTTCGCAATTCACACACCTTGCAGAATTTACAATCACCGTTAATAATTTCATAAAATATTTTTGGGACTACTTCACTTATGCCATTTCAAAAAGTACCTGTTCAGGCTTTAGCTGATTTAGCTACATGTACATTTAGGTACATGTATGCATGCAAATATATGCACATACACACACAAGTTTCATGCTCTCTTGAAATATTTTTAATTAAAACCACACACAAATGAGACAGCTCCTTTCAGGTAAATTCACTAGCACTGAACAAAATTACATTATTCAAGCAGACTGCACTTCTCTTTGTAAAGTTACAAGATAGAACCAATTCAGGCAAAAAAAAATTGCATCCTTTAGCATGAAATTATAGTGAGAATCACAAAAAAATAAATCTCTAGAAGAGTCACATCTCTGGAAAAGAAGTATTTTCATCACAGGGAGAATAATAAGCTTTCAAATAATTAAAATTATCTCAAGAATTGTGCAGTGACCATACCTGGGAAGCATCTTTGTCCCCCGAGCAGTTCCACTTTTCAAAATCCCTATAAACTCCTGTTGTGCCTGGCTGCCAACTCAGGTTAATAATAGCAATGAGCCATATTCATCCAAAACCACAAGACTGTCAGGTGACATATCAAGAGGTCTGAATTTAACTCAAACAAAAGACTCTCCATGCTGCAATGCAAAGCCTTAATCCTAGCAACAGGAGCACAGAAACCACCTTAAGGACAGCAGTGTCGGGGTTTGCACCCGGCTGCGTTTGCGCTGCCCCGGAGTTTCATAACCCAAATCCTGCCCCACAATTCTGCACAGCCTGGGGTTTCTGCTCGAGGAAAGAGCGCCCGTCTTCTCCGCTCCTTCGTCTCTTCCAGGGCTTGCTGCGGAGAAGATCAGTGTGATTCAGGGGGAAGCCAAGCGCTGCCCTGGCAGCGCCGGCCCGGACCTGTCAGTGCCATCCATCCGCCCGCTGTCCGCCACCGCGCTCCCGGCTCCGTCTCATGACCGAGTCCCCGGGCACCCGCGGCCGCCGGGAATTCAGCCCGCTCGCCGAGGAACGGGGGGGCGAAGCAGGGCGGCCTCCTCGCAGCCGGCACCCCCAGCCCTCACATTCCTGGGAGCGGCGGGATGCTCCTGGCGGAGGCCGGGCGCGCGGGTGGCCGAGCCCGCGCTGACAGCCATCATGTGACACAGCTGTCACCGCGGGCCACCTGCGGCCGCCAGCCCCGGCGACACCCCGCGCTCCGGCCCTCCCTCCACAGCGGCTTTGGAGCGCTCCTCCAGGCAGGGGCTCGGCGGGGAAGGGGAACGAGGAGCCCCCGGCCGCCCCCGCTCGCTGCTGCCTCTGCGGCGCGACTCCCGCATCCCGCCCGGTGCCGCTCCCGCTCCCCTCTACGAACAAAGAGCGCAGTGTGCTCAGCGAGGGCTCATTAATATTACACGGGAAGAAGCGGGCATATGCAAGACAATTGGATGGCCATAGACGGGGAAAAAATTAAATACGCAAAATAATGCGCTCAAAGAAAACCCGACCAAGCCAGGTGGCTGTAAACAAGGTTTCCTGATTGTGCTCCGGTGGTAACCCGGGTCATGCTAGGAAGGGTACCCAGACATCACAACAGCAAAGTGCGTTTCAACAAACATTAAATAGCAAAGAACTATTTAACAAACTTTTATCTCTAAACTGTGGGGGAGGAACGAGACAGATAGACAGGGAAGTGAAGAAGGAACTGGGCGTTCAAAAATGCAATGCACATGAAAAGCCATCTAGTCTTGTCACAGGCATCGGTGGGGCTAATCACTCGTACTATTAATTCTGTATGATCTTTGGATAAAACTCAAGTAATACATGATGGCAGAAGGCTACAGCATCATAGTTCCTACTTTATTTTTTTCCCCCCAGTGTCTGAAAACCTACAAGTTTTGCCAATATTTTAAATACGTAAGCAGCGAAAACAGATTTATCATCAGGATCTCCTGCTCCACTGCAACCCACAACCCAATGATATTGATGGTTCCCCTGCAGCACAGAGTAGGTGAACTGGCGCACCTGTTCATGGACTTTGGTTCCAAGACCATACAATCCCAAGAGGATCTGTCCTCTGGAATGGATTCCAAAATGTTGCTTGTCCTCTGGAATGGATTCCAAAGCAGAACACAAAACTTGCTGTTCTGCTACACATCTCATGGGTTAAGTTCAGGGAGAAATCCTTAATCTCTTGCCACTACAATGGTTTTGTTGCTGTTTTATAGGATGGTAATATTTTGATGTTTGGTGCTGGACGAGTGTTTTGACACAAAAGCAGCAAAACTAAAGAGAGATAAAACCATTATCTTTTGTTACCATGCTTTACAGGAAGTTTCTCATTTAGAAATTAAGAATTGAGGCCCTGATGCCACAAACACATACATTACAGATTTGGCTTTTCGTATGACTAGTGCTAGGGAATTCAATGGAATTACTCACATGAGCAAAACTGGGCATGTGCTGGTTACAAGATCCAAGCCTTAAGCCCAAATCTTGCCTTTAAAGCTTATGCCAAACTTTAGGAGACAAAAGCAATAACATCTGACCACTCCTAGCTACCTTCTTGATCTAGTGAAGGAATGTGCAGTGCACAGTAAATTCCTTTACCTGTGTGGCAAAGGCACCACTCTCTAAAGGTTACTGATGTCAAAAGTGACCTTTTTTTCTTAGACATGCAATGCTAAGAAGTGCCTCGTATTATGTAAACATTTATTTACAGGAGTAACATCTAAGGTTTCCATTTTACATCAGGTAACCTGATGCGTATTAAAAGAAGTGCTTTGAAAGCTGACCCAGCCTCCATCCAACAACTGACCAGGAAAAATATTGGAAGGAATTTCTCTGCAAATAGAGACAGACTCAAATTGTACAGAGAGTAAACAGTGCTTTAGCCAGATCAGTGAATATTTATTGCTTGAGGAAGGAATTCAGATATTCAATGTTTGTTTATACACACTGTCACCACTCCCATATCCAAGAAAACACTGGAGCATCTTTAACATGAGATATGCACCATCCTCTTCTCTAGGTGTATATCCAGGCCTTTCTTTGAAAGGGCGAAGGCCTTGCTTTTTTTTTTTGTCAGAAACTTGAGCTTGAAAAACAAAGCTGGTAATATTATCCTGCTTCAGAAAAACACTCAAGCTCAAAAAAATGAAGTTATCAAAATCCCCTGCAATAACCCATCACCGGCCAGGGAGTATTTCAGTATCCATGCACATCCACCCAGCTGCAGATGAGAAAGATGTGGGTGATGGTGTTCAACCACATCCAGCAGCCCAGAGCCCAGTGGACCCTCTGCAGACCCCCATGCCCAACTGGGGGCAGGGGGGGGACGGACATGTTCTGAAACACACAGAAACCAAAACAACCCCCAAAACCAAACAGCACCAAAAATAACCACTTCCTTCACTGTAGACAAAGGCATTTCTGAAAACACTTAAAACTAATGCAAAGGCTCATATGCACCTTTTGGGTATAAAATAATCTGATTTTAAACCAAGCAGACAACAGAGTTTGCTCCAACCACAGGCTAAAGAGTAATGAAATAATTAATTTTTGGTCTTCACTGCCTTAACAAGTTTTTTCAGTCTTTCTTCTAAAGAAAGGCTTCCCTCACATATGTTGTAAACGCACACAACAAAGAGCCAGTGAGTGAGCCAAGAAATATTTATTGCTTAGTAATGCACGAAGGTAGGAGCTGGAAGCCACACTAGATGAAAAGAGAGAAAACCAATTAGGACTTTATTTGAAATCTGACTAAAAATACTTGGATACCATTTCTCCACAAAATACTTGCCTTAGTAGGATTACCACTGAGCTAGACTTCTAAAAAATCTGCTTTCTGTGCATTTTTGTATCCCTGCAAAAAAAAAAAAATCTCACTGCTGAAGAGGAAGAGTGGAGATGTTAAAGTATGAACCTTCCATACATACCTGGAGTACATACACAAACTTGCACACACAAACAAAAGCCCAGCCAAAGGTCAGCAAGAGCCCAAACAATGAGAAAGATCACTGCAAACAGCCCTCAGGAGCTTCAAAACCTGGCCCCTCTATTCTTTAAAGGAAACTAGATTGTTAAATGCTGAAAAAAGTGTTTTTGATATGAGATTAAAAAAAAAAAATCAACAAGTTTAAAATCCCTCCGTACACAGGATTCTCACTACCAGCACAAGGTCTCATGACTGGAATCAACTGTCTCTACCAGCATTGTAAAGGAGCATCAGCAACTACAATCTGCCTGTGAGCATTCTTGGAGGGTAAGACATGAAACAATTATCTCTCTTTTAAGAGCATGGAGACCTCAGCAGATGGACTATCTATTGCTATAATTTTTCATGTCGTGATAAAAATGCTGAAAATAAAAGTAACTATCAAAGTAAAAATCTGATGCATGGTTAGGTTACTGAAACATTGGTGTTCATTTTGTATCGCATTTCCAGTCACAATCTACTCTAAGACACCAAACAAACCTCCATAATACCAACTGGTACTGCAAGACAACAGGGCATTTTCCCCCTGCCAAACAGTTATTTTATTGTGCACACTCGGGTGTGCAGAGCAGACTCTTCTGCTGTAGCTATTAAAAATGAAGTGTAAATAGCTCAGTCTTGTGTGTGCTTAATGAAAAGATGGGGAGAAAAAAGTTCCAATACAAACTGCTTTTGATGAACATAGTTGGAAATAGCATAGTTGTTGGAAATAAAGACTCTCCTAAAATCACCCAGAATTATGTAATGCAGCAGAGCAGGGTTATGGGGGGCAGTCTGTGTTCCCTCCTTTATGCTGTGCAGTTCTGGAGATGTCACGAGAGGTTCAACAATCCTTAAATCCACACACAAAACTAACTTAACAAAACAAAATCAAGCTCACAAGCTCGAATTTATCAACTGCAAAGTTTGCTTAGGGAACTGCAAAGTTTGCTTAGGGAACTTCATGGTGAATTGATGTTTTTTATTTTGGAAACTGTGAATATCGATACATGAGACAATGAAGAGAAAAGACAAACAGGAGTCAAGGTTGACTGCAAGACATCTTAGAGGAATCACTAAGACTCCACTATTGTAATCAACACTAATATTAACAATAATAATAAACCCTTGAAAGATTCCTGATGGAATAAGGGTACTTTGCCTGAATACTCCTAACATTTTCAAATTTTTAATAGACAAATATTGGATTCCCTGTATTTATCTTCAGCTTAGAGTGTCTTTAAGGCTTTTATGTTCAAGCACTTCTCAGAAACCGTAAGGACTATGGCAGTTTTATTCTTTTTGCATCACTGCAAACTGAGATTTTCAATATATTACTTCAGGAGACATTAAAAGAAAAGCTGCAAGGTGCATAACCGAACTGCCGGTGTGCTCTAGCTATGCCTGACATGTCAGCTGACTCTTGCACCAAGCAAACACACCTAAATAAGCTCTTTTTTTTAATCAGACAGATACATCTAAAAATAAATATGTTTTTAAAGGCTAAAAGACTAGCATGTAAACAGCTGCAATTTTTTTATGTCATGCTTTTTAACCTGTGAGCTGTACCAGGTTGAATGATGCTGTGCTAAGGGTGCCAAAATATAGTGGGTCCCTGCCAGGGCATCAGCCTGCTTTTTCCACCCTGAAACGCCCTGGCCTGGCTGCAGGCAGCCAGGATACCTCCAGCCTGGAGATGCCACCCCATGGAGTGCCCAAACCACTGGTACCTCCAGTGCCAGCACATGACAGCCACCAAACCTCTGGCTGCAGACACTGCACCTGCTGCACAGCCCTGCACGCGACCCACGAGCCTCTGCTGTGTCGGGGTGCAGGAAGACATCTGCTTATGCTGATTAAAACATCCTGCAATACTTGTTTTGTGAGTTTTATAAGGGGAAAAAATATGGCCTTGGTGGTGAAAGTCATCCAGTGCAGGCGAGGCAGCATGGGGCTTGGAGCATTCCTTGGCTGTAAGCCACAGTCCTGTAATTGATTAAGGTGGCTGCACTTGTGACCGAGTGATAATTGAGAGCCTAATAAATCTCCACACAAGTATTTGACACTCAGAGATGGAAAGCAATTGTTATGGACCTTCATAACGAGCCACAAGTGGTAAAATTACAGCTAATATTAAAAATACCAAGAAAGCCCACACATCACTCCCAACTTCTTTGCCCAACGTTCACATTCTCAGTTAAATTTCCAGGAGTGTCAAATGCACAAGGACTATACTTTCAGGCTTTAAGCTAAATCATCCCCAGCACGAACTCAAATCATTCCAATTCTTCAAGATCGAGAACTCCCTGGTCTTCCTCTCCCTGACCCCAGATCTCATTTATCTGCATAGGCAGCACTGCTTTAGCCGATGTCTACATGCTATTCTTTTCTCTGGAAAAAAAAAAAAAGGAAAAAAGCAGAGCCACAGCTGTTCAGGGTTGCTTGGAAAAGGAGGAAGACAGAGGTAAGTAGTTATTCTCCAAAGATTCACAGGGATCAGTGCCTGAACAGCATTTTACTCTGTCCCTCATGTGACTTTAATTAGGTGTTGATTCACTCAGTCATGAGACACAAGGAAACAGGGCTGCAAGCCCCAACGTCAAAGTAATGCCTGTTCTGCCAGTTTCTGTATTAGCAAAGCACAAAGGGGACATCCAGTTCTGAGAAGCAAAACTTGTGTTTTCTTGCCCATAAACCAATCCATCACATCATTTCAACCTTTCCATATTGAAAAAAAAAAAAAAGGAAAAAAAGACATATGAATTATTTCAGAGAAAGATGCTTGTGAATTCCCTGATTATTCTCGCCTCTAAGAGCCAGGACCAGTGCATGTGTACACAGGCTGAGCTTCCTGGCCAGGCTCTGAAGCCCTGAGAGCAGAGTGTCCCCTTCCATCTGGTAATCCAGGTCCAAGCTGCTTCAGGACATCAGGGTTTCTTCTGGGGTTTGTTTGTTTGCTTTTGGAAAAAGAATACAAGCTATTTTTCCATGGCTTTATTCCTGTTGTTAAGTGAATTTCTTGGCCTCCTTAGCACCAAAAAGCTTTTCTGTTATGGGGTCTGGTTCCCATAGCAACAGGCTTTAAAAATATCAAAGAAATTTTCAGGACATGGTAAACCAATTTCACAAACTGTGTATGTTTGTAATAGGAAAAGCTGGCAGACAATTATTTATATGTACTCAGTTCAAACAAGGTTTGACATAGGGATAATCCCAAGATGCTGCTCTCAGCCCAAAGCCTGGGGTTGTACAGGACTGCAGTGGACTTTAGCTTGCTATGTTACCAGGTCATTTATCAAGACAGCCACATAAAATTAATAGATGATGATTATTTTTCCATTGCAGGTGATATTTAAGCTCAGTATGTCACTGAAATGCATTAAATGCCAAAAGCTTTTTTTCCTGAAGAATACAACCCCCTAAACCTTTGATTTTAAACACTGTGTGCTTGTAGTCTCATCCTCCTCATTTGTGTAGATTTTACAACTTATTTAAAACACATGCCTAGTGCTAAGCACATCAGCGGGTTCATTGGGAGCAGGCAAACTACTTCCAGACTTACAGCACATGCCTAAGCACAGTGCTGACTCAGCCTTATCGCCCCCACCAGCTTTCACCAAAACCCCATCTCAGTTACACAGGAACAACTGCAAACTAAAGACAGAGGATGATTATACAAGCAAGTATAAGAAATTCATACCTATGGAATGAAATCCCTGGCTGCCCTATCCGTATGTGATGCTCATTAATATCAACATCCCAAAAGTCCTAATGATAGATACTCCCCATGAATCAACAACTGCCCTGACACGAGTGCTGGTCACTTACCATCTGAGCATCCTCCAACACCTTCAAATGTCTGACGTGGCCCAATTCTGCAATCTTTCTGCACACAGAGTGGTTACCTGCTGCCATAAGCCCAGAAGACTTTAACCCATCCCTTTAGTTAACCCTCAAAACCCCTAAATGTCAAGTACACTGCATTTCAAAACTATTGCCAGGCTCTGAACAAGAAACAATTAGGAATGATTTCATAGACCTGCCAAATAACACTACTGAACATTTAGGTGGACTGGATCTATCCTACAGCTGCTTTTCAGGAGGGAAGACTTTCCTAACTTGGCTCCAACCCATGCACTGAACATCCCTCCCTTACTGGCTCCACAAGTCAAACAGGCCCCTATTTAACTTGCAGAAGTGATGAGATCTTGATTTGTGCAGATATTGCAAGAGCCCCAAGACTACTGTGAGGAGCCTAGACTGCTTAATTCTCCAAGGCAAGAGTCATGCTGCTCAACTGTTTTCCAAATTAAGCATGTAAAGGTGACCTGTAACTATTTCAGGTAGATTTATATAGAGCAGACACTAAAGACATTGGTTGACTTCCCTTTTATGTAACTCATAAGGACATGAGGACAAATAAAAATAAGATGCTTGAACAACCCACTACTTCATTCATATTGGAAAAAAAAATACAGACTATCAGAATATTGAAGCAGCCTGGCATCTTCAAGCAAATGCACCTTAACTGTGAGGTCCTAAATGCTTTGATTCCCCAAAGCAGAAGAACATGTAAAAATGCATTTAGCTATCAGCTAAGGCCTGCTCAACCTTTAAACCAAGCTTAACAAAGTGCTCTACTGGGTTTGCTCACTGCTGCAAGGAGCTCTGTACCCTCAGGCTTTCTGCCATCCCCTTCAGTTTTCTAAGTCTCACTACATGCTCACGGTTTTGGGTTTCCAAGAATGGTAGGAATGGAAAATACAGGGTAGGACTGGCCATTACCCAGGCTCTTCAATACAACTATCCATCTAGAGGGATTTTCCACAGCAGAAAGACTGAACTGGTCAAGTATTACTGAGAACCCCATGTGACAGATACATGGCAGCTTTGAGCATCAGCTGAACACAGCCCTTACATGCCTCAGAGCTTTTCTTACTGCTAAAATCTGTCTGTGATAAAGAAAACTGCAGGTTCAGCTCAACATGCCCTCCCTGGGTATCAGCACTGAAACTCACTCCAAACACACACCTTCCTTATCACAGAACTGAGCTGGAACACACAGTCCAAACCAGCTCTGCCTGACAGAATCAACAGAATCACTTGATAAAACCTACGTTGTTCTAGTGGGAGAGGCTGTACTTAATCAAGATATATATGTATATTTAGTGTATGTTCAATAAACCCCTCTTTGCTGGTAGTAACCAAATTGATGCAAACATAATTCCAGACACTCCCAGCCACCACAGCTTGCCAGCAGATTTCAGTCTGTCCACATGAATATCCTTAAAATGTGGAACCCAAAGAAGCCTAGTGCTGCAGGTAACCTGCTGCGAACCAGCCACAGCAACACACAAAGCTATTTATTCCACTGCACCAAGAGGATAGAAAGGCTCACGTGCTGGACAGCAATAGCTGTCAATGCCACCAGACATTTTGGACCAGGTTGTTTTATCGTGGTCTTTCTAAAGGAGCTGTTCGCAAAGTAATTGCTCCCTTTGCTTTTTGTTTCCCTTTCCCCTTTTCCTGTTCATGCACATCACTTGATGTGACACAACAGTAACCCCAAACAGGATGCACACCACTGCTTGTGGCAGGAGGAGGAAGGGACAGCACAGCACCCAGGGGAACCCTTCAGAGAGGAGAGGCAGCACTGCAGGCCTCAGAAGACACTAAGAAGAGAGCAGAATAATAGAAGGGAAAGCAAGATGGGCTTTAATTCTCTTCTTCTTCTTCTGTGTATGAGTGCATGTGAATAAATAAAAGTTCCCAAAGCAGAGCACCAAACAGGGAGAGTGACAATGAGAAAGAACACTAGAAGGAACAAAAAATCCCAAGCAAAATGAATCACAGTATCACTACGGTTGGAAAAGTCCTCCAAGATCATCAAGTCCAACCTTTGGCCAAATACCACCATGCCCACAAAACCATTACACCCTCTAAATTGTATGTATGTAATCACAGCAGCATCATACAACTGCTTCCAACTACACTTGCACATGTACCTTTGTAACCTTCTGACCACAGGGCAACTCCAAAATGCTTATATTTATAGAGCATCTATCAGCCCCCAAAATCACAAAAATCTTAGCACCATGGTTCTGATCTACGAAGCTTCTGCTTTGTGGTATCCTGATGACTGTGAGTTGAGACAGGTGCTCACACACTCAGAGCCATGATAGCAAATGAAGGCACCTGGGTATATTTTCAAATATACAGATATGTGTATTTTGTCCGACACAAACAAATATATATGTACATGACACAGATCTAACAGTGAGGTCTTTCCTGCTCTTGTGATCTCTTTTCTCCCAGCATAAATATCCTTCAGCAAAGCTCAAGGTTTTGGCACTGAAAGCCCTCAAACCCTAGTGAGGATGCTGAGGACTTCATAGAACTGGGCCACTTGGTATTAGCTTTAATGTTTAAGTTTCTCTTTATTTTAATTTTTATATAAAAAACAATTTCTTGTCAAATTCCCCATTCCCTCTATATTTTCATCTCCTCCATCTTCTCTATCCATACAGATGAGAACAATTGCCATTACTGTATCTTACATGGGTTTTTTTCTCCAGTGTGGGCATAGACTAATGTCATCCCTTGAGTGCAATTTAGCTGATTTGTCCTGCTAGCTACTAATAGAAAAGACCAGTATTTAAATGAGTATATACTAAACCCAGGTGGGGAAAAACCCAACAAAATCCCAAACAAACAAACAAAAACCCATAATACCTGGTGTCTTATCTTCTGGCCCCAACATGAGAAAAAGCCCTACAGAACACACAAACATAAGCTACCTAGCAGTTTCTGAGCATGCTTCAATTGAAAAAGAAAACCTGATTACACATTTTAAAGTAGCTACATATTCAGGCTAACCAAAATTATTCATTTGCTGATAACTGCAGAAAAGATACTATGGGAAAAAAACCCTACTAAAATTTAAAGAAAGTAAAATAAATTAGTCTTATTACAAAGTGATATTTTTGCTTATCTGAAAAAAGTGATAAATATTTCTTTATACAAAGATAAAATTCTGTTATAGTCTCAAAAGAAAGTAAAGGTAAAGTTGTTTTTTTTTTTTTTTTACTTCTATCTTTTTTTATTATGTCTCTTTTGGAAAAAAAAAAGTCAGCAGTTCATGATTAGCATCTCTTGTATAACTAGTAAATATACCCAGTTAAGAAACCATCATGCTCCTTTTCAGAGCTTCTTAGTACTCCATACTGTCAATAGAACAATTTCCTTTTCTACAGAGCAAGTAGAGTAATTTCCAGTAACTCACAGCAGCTGAAATACGTTTAAGTACTGAAAAAACCAACCACTTTTTTCTGTCTGACTATTTAAGTTCTATGTCAGTTTGGGCTGCCTTTAAATAGAAATACAGTTAGTACTGTAAGCCAATTCACTGTCCTGACATTTGAGGCATTTCTTTAACTCTGTCTTAAGGGGTAGTACTGTTATTTTTCCTGCAGGAACAAGAAAATTCTGGCAGACTTCTTCCCTAGCAGCTTCTCAGATGTTCAGATAATGTCATTCAACTAGAACAAGCTTCTGAGAAGGAGCACACACTCCCCCCAAGCTCCACAGCCTGTTCCCTGCACACCCAACCACACAGCTTATCATCTGCACCCATTCTTCATTAACACCTGAACTAACACAGTTTTTCGCTACAAATTTCTGGTATCAAGTTTCATGAAAAGGAGTAAACAAACCATTCAGCCAACTCTCCAAATGGCAAGAACATTTTCTAGGTAAGGCTTCACGGGGGCAGCGTGGGGAGAGTGCAAAAATACTCGACAAGAATCTCATTCATTTCCCACTGAACTGCTCACACGTGATGTGCTTCCTTCTGCCCGACTGGAGTCTTCCATAATTACCCACAAACATGACAAGCTAAGTGCTGAGCACACAGGCTTGGGAGGCCTGATTTTAACCTTGGACATGCATGAGACAAGAGAAACCTGGGTATGTAGCAGGCAGTGTGTGCTTTAATACCCATCAGAAAGCAAAATAATTTAGCTATCAGAGGTTTTGATATTCTGGTATTCACAGTAGTCCAGGACTGGCCTTTCTTGGGGTCACACTACAGCTGTTCCCTGCAAACTATGCAGGGCAAACTATGGAACCACATGACCACTGTCTTCCTCCAACATGCCCATACTCTGGCTGTCCCCAGGGACATAGCCATGGGAAACAGGAATGCACAAAGTGCAGCCAGCCCAGAGCTGCACAGGTCCTGACGAGCAGGAGACACCCAACAGCACTCACAGCATTTTCACTAAAGTTAGAGAAACTCAGCTTAGTCAAATTTCTGTTCTCACATTCTCCACCAGACATGACAGAAATCACTCAAAAGATTTAGAAATTACTGAGGGAAGTGCAAGGCCAAGCACTGCAATGTGTGAGCCACCATTTCCATAGCTCCTGAGGCTAAAATAAAACAAAATAAGAAGGCATATAGCAAAGTAACAGTTCCTTTGGGCAATGCTCAAACAATTTACCTTCTCTCTCTTTGAGTGGGAAATGACACAAGAACTGTGGTGAAGATACTGCTCTGGCTTAAACAGGCACAAGGCCAGGATCTAAAGTCAGGGCTGAACTGCATTCAAAGTTTCTTCATTTATCAACTAAAACAGATGGAAGAGAACTGTAATTTGGCTCCTGTTTCTTCCCAGCTCTATATGACACAAACTGAAAGAGTAGAAGGTTTTTGGTACTATTACAAATTTTATATTTTGCTGACATTTTAGCTGGAGCAAGGGAAAAAACATTTGAAGGCACTGAGAGTGAGGCACACACAGATCTAGAGGGGCACGGAACACCATGAATGTGCAGAGCATGATCAGTGCCCAGAGTAAAGGAAATGTGACTGTTTCTGTGACGTATTTTACTCATTTTAGACAAAAATAACTAGTGGATGTTGTGGAATGATCCTGGAGAAACAGAGCAGGATCAGCGGTGTGTGATGGATCATTCCCATGCCTGAAGCTCACCGCTGTCAGCAGGGGCTGTTGCAGGTCCACACTTGGGTACAGCCAACCACTGCCCACTATTGGGCTGTTGATGTGGGCAGGGGGTACCTACACCCAGGATTGTTGCTACTGACACTGGCACCACTGCAGAATCCTCCACCTGTACAAAATGGGTTCTTTCAAGGCCAGAGTTCCAAAGACAGATAATATACAAGAGCTGGAAGATACCCAGATTATCAACACAAAAGCATCAGACAAGACTGTTTAATTGCTTGATAAGAGCTATGGAATTAGAAAAGACAAAGAACTTTATTACAAGCACATTTTATTTGCAGATGCATCTCACATACATGCACTGTTAATACTCTATATGTAGTTCATGGAGTATTTATTTCATGCTGCAATTCACATGTTTGAACAAGCTTCTCTGCAATGCATTATGTTCTGAATAATAGTAGCTCCAGAAGCTATCAATTTCAGAGAAGAAAAGGACTGTTTATGCAAACGTGCAGAATCAACAAGTAAAAGCTTCGTTTGAGCGCTAAGCAACATTGTTAACCATGCATTGTTGTAAAAATAAATAAATCCTTTTCAATACAAAGACTACATAATAACCACTCACATGTCTGTGAAGCAGAACATAATTGTATTGTGTGTATTGGGCAGGTATTGTTAGAAATTAATGATTGAATGCAGAGTTTATGGTCACATTCCTTAGGCACAACAGAATCACATGAATTTTGTGCAGATATATTTCCCATATTTGAATATTTCCCATATATGAATTCTGCTACTACTCACTGTAAGGTGGAGCAGCCAGTGCATTAGCTAACTGATTACTAATTAATAAAATTATTTCCTGTTTTTAATGGGCATAACTTTTTTCCTCCAGCAGATATTTTACAGATTAAGGTTCTCTATCTAACACCACAAACGCAAAATTTTTCAAGTCCTCAGAGACAAATTCTGCTCTTGGCTGATTCTGGAAGCCCAGCACAACCACGCTGTGGATTCGCTGCTGCAACTGAGCTTTGCATTTTTCCTAACGTTACTCACAAACATGTGATCCTGCAGACATCCAGCTCCAGATGTAGCACTGGGAGGGAACACAACCACTGAGCATGAAACCACTGCATGCATTACTTTCCACTTGTAAAACACACTGCCGAAGTGGTCACCTAGAGCATTCAGCCAAAATTACAAAACAAGTTGCAGGCTCCAAGTCACACTGGTCCAGTTTATTCCAGAACAGAAGCTTGGATTCATCCAAGCTGTCACCATGAGCATACGCTAACTCGAAGCATAACAGAGCATACACAGAGCAAGGGATAAAGCCCTTTGAAAACACAAGGGCAATCTATCAGTCAACCAGATGAGCTGATCATCCCAAGTCAGCAAGGTTTGTAACAGGAAACACGTAAACACACCCTCAGTCACCTGAAAACAAATGGTGGAATTGTTTCAGAAAAGGAGAAGACATCGCAGTGCACAAGCAGATACATACACCCTGTGCTCTTGGTACACCCTCATGCCTCATGACCTCACCTGGAGTAGGAGAGGGAAGAAACAGAACCCAAGGGTTTGTAGAAACACCTTCTTACAACCCTTGCCAATGTAACCCAAGTGTGAAGCACTTCCACTTGAGTATATCTATATGTATATGATTCACTCACCCCAACTTCTCCTGAAAAAGATTTCTAATTTAGAGGAAGGAGTTGAAATGTAGGAAGGGGAACCAAGAAAGTGATTGTTCCAAGGGCTGCTCAGTGAGGCAGGAGACTGCAGCTATCCCCAGACAACCCAGACCATCCTACGGGGAGGAAGCGATGCCGCAGGCTGGGAGGAAGCCGAGTGCGCACTGACAGTGCTGACCTCGTGATGGCCAGGATGGGCAGGGCAGCCTCGTGATGCCAAATTCTCAAGACACCACGAGCTCCCAGCCACCACAGGATACGCCAGGAGGAAAGGCAATAAGGGTGACTCTTCACCTGTTAGCTCATTTTGTAATGTGCTTTACCTCCTTCTAAAAAATGAGAGAAAAAATGAGCAGAGGGCTTTCTCACTCCACCATTCTCTTCCCTGTTCCACTAGTGATGGGAAGAAGCCAAGGTGAAGCAAGGGCTAGGCAGAGGTCCCACCAGGGCAGGCAAAAACTTTCCAAGGCACAAAGCCAGGTAGACACAAGCACCCCAACAGTTTTCAAATTATTTCATCTTTCTCTGGACTCATATGCACCTAGCATGCTGGGAATATCAATCCCAGTTAATTCCTTCAGATTTGGTGATGATATAAGTAAATGATCACTGGATGGACTGCCAATCCTCTGATTATCAGCTCCGTCAGTCACTGTACAGACCCAGCTTGCAACATTGCTTTATTCAGCTTTATAATTAAATTTATAATAATTGCTTTATTCAGAGCTAGCACCTAATTTTCTAGGACATGCTGGGTGTTTTAGGAGCGTCACATTCCTACCTGGAGAAGCACTTGGGATACCTAGAGAATGGTGGCAAGGAAGGCTTGGAGAGTGGCCCTTTCAGAAGAAATTAACAAAACTATCTCCAAGCTCCAGAGGTGCTCAGTGGAATCTTGTCACTTGTATGTCTCTGTTTCCAAGATGAAAATTGACTTTAAGCACTGGAAGGTATATAAAAACTTACATGTCAGGAAATGCAAAACAGATTCTGGAAAAAGATGTACTTTAGAAAACAGCAATATATTTCAGAACACAAGCCAAAGACATCATAGTATAGAGAAAACTGTGCATAAATCAAAGTGAAGTATTTATTAAAACTTGGTGCACTCAAGCTAATGAATGCAACCAAAAAGCCAAAACCATACTGTTCCAGAGATTACAGAAGAGATGGATTTTTATAAAAAAGCAAAACTCAAAAGGACATTAAAGGGCAGAAATTAGCTCAATAAAAGCACAGTAACATTTCAGATGTTTAAGAATTTGAGTAGTCTTAAAAATTATGGCATGAAAGCTTTTTAAATTCATCAGATAACTGGAAAAGATAAAAAGCCAGGCCTATTACAAAACGAGGTCCAGCTAATGCTCTTTTGGAAGAAAGACTTTGAGGTGGTGAAATTCCAGGAGTTTTACAAATATTGACAAAAAACCTCACAGAACACCAGAAATGAACAAACATCAAAACATGCTGTTTCATTAACAACAGGTTTTGGTCAGGCTGGCCTGATGCACTGCTGAGGAACAACTTTAAAAAGCCTTGTGCAGAACTATTAGGATCACGAATTTGCTGGCTGCACTGCTCCCAAGAACTGACACAATTTGGCAAGAGATCCGCTTTCCTGGGCTCAGCCAAGCTGCACACAAAGCTACCTGCTCCTGAGAAAAAAGTTCTCTGGGTAAAACTTTTGAATGGAAATATCAATGTAAAGACAACTCTCATGTTCCTCCTTCACCATACTCCAGCCTCCACTTTTAAAAGCTGCAGTAGTCTCTGGCTACACATTAATAAATGTCTCTGAGTCTCTTTGCACTTTATTTCAAGAAATTAGCCTCTGGTTCAAGAAGCAATTATGCTTTTGTAAGAAAGCATGTACCATTTTTACTGTGCAAGAACAATAGCTCTGCAGAAGAACTGGCTCATGAAGCATCTTTGTATCAAGCTACCCATTTACAACTCTAGGTTTATTGTAATTCCCTTGATGAATGTCACTGCCAAAAATTATGTGAAAGGAAACAAATCTCAGGACACCATTTAAAGTCACTGCCACAGAGAACAGAGAGAGTCTAGGCTGATGGGGAATGCTTGCCTAGACAGATTTCAGGAAATACTGCTTTGCAGTCAGCCTGAGGCCAGTCCTGTCTCAGGAACCTGGCAAACTATTCTCTCAATAAAGGAGCAGCACATATTACTAGAAGACCCCAAGAAAGCACATGTCCAGGACAACCAAAAATGGCTTTCTCTATCATCAAGAACATTTAAAATTATTTATTCCTGTATTTCCCAGCTTGAAAAACAGCACTCGTTCCCAAAAATACCTAGATAACCAAAGCAAAGCCCTAAAGGAAGAATGTGCCCAAAGACACTCCACACCATTGGTAAGACTTGAAACTGGAAGGGGTTCTGTCAAGCTTGAACAATCACCACACAGCTGTACCTCTACAACAGGTGCTTTAACAAGAGCAAAACAGAGTTTGCAAACATCAGTGGAATGCCCCTCAGGGTGAGATGGTTCTTTAGAGTTCCCTAGATTAAAATAAAAAAAGAGACACTGAAGCTTTTATTGAGCTGTAGTGTAAAAAGAACTCCTGATTAATAAACCCTCTATCCTCCAGCTAGACAGGGAGGATGTCTAGAGACAGAAGGGAACAAGTATTTGAACTTTATGCATAAGATGGAAAAAATCCCCACGGAGTTCCCTCCTACATGGAGCCCCAAAATGTACAAATTCCATAGCTCAGTGTTACAAGACAATCCCTCTCCCTCTGCCACATGCTAACAGTGCCCCAAGTCCAATCAAGATCCCAACACACTCTCCTGCAGAAACCCTGCTGCGGTCCTTGCAGCTGTATTTACCATTGGAAATACTGCCCACACATCCTGACAAGGATATAAGGCCTCAGCCCTCCTGGTAATTTACTGAGCTTCAGGCTCAATCTACTGAGCCCATTTTGAAGAACAAAAAGCTGGTTGAGTTTTCAGTGACTTACCAGCTTCCTTTTCTCCAGAGGGCTGAAGTGGATCCCTGGAAAGCCAGGAAAGACACAGCAGCTGGAAATCACTATCTGTAGCAGTCAGTAATGTAAACGTGCAGTGAATGTTTTGTGTGCCCATATAATATACAGCAGAAATGCATGGCTGCTTCTGCTTAATTTAAGGAAGTTTTTGTAAGACTATTTCCATCTTACTGGTTCATTTGTTTACTATTTTAAAGTGTATCTCCATTTTAGATACACACAGCTTACAGCTCATGTGAACACCTTTATGTATTTTTACAATAGGAATACTTTGATCATAAAATTCTAGAAAACTGCTTACCTTTTATTTTCCTAATAACTGTAACAGCCCGAGCCTGGGCTGAGCTCTCCTGTCACCAGCAGCAGTCTGTGCCAGATGCTACAATATGGCCAAGAGATCCTATTTATAGTAAGAATTACCCTCAGGGAAAATCCACTCACATGAGTATTATTTGCAGTAGACAGCAGGTACTCTACATCTTGGAATATAAGGGCTTAACTTTTCCCTCCTAGAATACTTGCAGGTGTTTCTGTGTTTCTTGTAAACAGATTTTACCACTAAAATTTGAATATTTTTGCTCACCATGTGAATGTCAAATTGTAGCAAGAGATTTCAGTCTAAGGGCCAAGTCTGCCAATTGCCCTGGATTAAAAGGAAGAGCTAAGAAACTAACAAGCAGTGGATCTACCATGATTTCCTAAAGTTTCTTCTGTAAAATAAACTGCATATATATATATAAATCATATAAATGGCAAACTGGCACCTCAGCAAATATTTTACAGTTGCTAACTTACTGTTCCCATTACTAAACCTCTTAACTTCTCCAGCACCTAGTCCCAAAGGGTTCTACAGAGTCTAGCTAGACTTAGACTCACAAAATTTCACACATCCACAGCAGAGAGAGAGATTCTTGGCAGGAAATTAAAAAAAAAAAAAAGGCAAAAAAAATGTGAAAACCTACCACAAACAAATCAACAACTAAACAAAATGTTTCCCCTGAAAAGTACTGTTTTATTTTTGAAACAGTGTAAGGACAGATAAATAGATCTGATGAATTTTCACAATAAGCCTGATGGAAATGTAAAGTATATTGATAGTAAAAAAAAAAAGGAGTGGCAAAATCATCCTTAAATGTTCTGCTATAGTAACGTCATTGCCAGAGTAATTGGGGTCTTCTCTCCAAGTACATATTATTCACAAAATATAGTAAGAGAATTTATGCATTATTATGGTTGTTCTACACAGTCTTCACAATAAGAGACCTGTGTTTTAAAAATGAAGACAGACAGAAATATAGCGCTCAGAATATGTGGGAAATGCTCTGCTATATAGACTGTAAACAGATATAATGTATCAATCCATAAAACATCACCTTGCCCCCATGGAATTGATGAGGCTGTTGCATTCAGGTTCACTGGAACCAGCAACAGTCTAAACTCTAAAGTGCTTACTTCCAGTCTCCAAAGACTCAGCTGTCATAAATATCAGTCCTTATTTTGTGTATTATCTGAAAGTTTCACCAGGAATTGATAATCCTAACAAGTTGTGATCTTAGCTACAAACTTAGCCTCATTTGGAAAATGAAAGCAGCCATTAGGCAATGTGCCTAGAGAGCATCTGTATTAATCTTCAAAAATACTACTTAGCTCTCCTAAGTCAGAGCTGGATCTCCCACCCTCCCCAGAGCCTCATCAGCCTTTCCCTGCAAATTATACCTGTGGGTCCACCAAAAAAAACCCAACTGCAAATTCACCAGTTACCAGTTGACAATTCCTATCACGAAGTGAAACAGCACTATAAATTTCAGACCCAGTTTGCACAGAACAATACAGGTGACAAGGGAAGCACGGACCTTGCCAAGTACTCATTCTCCTTTCAACAAGGGTGTGATCCCCACATTTCTGCCCCAGGTCTGCACTGTAGCCGTTGCATGAACCACCAGTCTCTAGACAAACCCACCACTAAGGCAAGGCAAAAGGCACGACAACTATACAGAGCAGTCCTAGGACCTCTTCCCTTCCCCACCAAGGGCTCTGGTCCAGTACGAAGATGATTTGGAAAATAAGATGACACTGACACCCTTAAAACATTTTGTTTCTTAGAAAAAATCATTTTAAAAAAGTTTCACTCCACAGTGAATATCAGAGACGTGTGAAAGCAATTACGGATCAGTGACTTCAAAAGTTGTGTGAGCTCCAGGTAATGTCCAGGAGCATGTCTTGACTCCTTGAGGACTCATAGAATATGAGTCCTCAATATTTTTTGAAAACTCTTGTGCTTAGATAACTGCAGATACACTGTTATCCATCTAAACTGCTAAATACTGCAGCTGAAAGGGGTATTCCACCACAGAAAATTAAGCCCATCAGTCAGACACGTCCCTTTACAGAGCAACCCAAGGGCTGATCATTTGTAGGCAGTAAATTTCAAGGCAGTGGGTGGAAGGAGAGCTACACCACACTGTTAGAAGTGCTTCAAGAAGCCCGTAACTCTTACTAATGAAGCAGATTTTACTTCCATCCAGGTGGCAAACCGCACTTTAAAACGATAGTGAAGGTTCTCTCTTTGCCAGGACGCAGACACGGCATCGCTTTCGAGCCTGACCATTATTCACGCGTGGAACAGCACAAAAGCTACCTGTTTCCAAGCAAACCAGCCCGCGGAAGCCCCGGGCGAGCCCCAGGCCCCGCAGAGCACCGGAACGCAGCCTCTCCCCGCCCCGGCCCCCACAGGCACCGGCCCGGGCCGCGCGAGCCCACCCGGCCCCTCAGGCTGCCCTGGGGCCCCTGCCCTGCTCCCTGCGCTGAGTTTGGCCCCGCTCGGCCGATCCAGTGCTGCTGCTGCGGTCAGAGCATGACGAATTTCACTACAAGCCCCACTCCTCTCTTCGCCAAAACTTCACGTTTTCTCCCCGTTCCTGGGGCTGCTCCCTGGGGACCTGCCCGCCTGCCGCCCTCCCCCGGCCCGCAGCATCCCCGGAGGGGCCCNGAGGAACTCGGAGAAGAAGTTTGGGGCAGGGGAGGAGCGCGACCCCGTCCCGGTTACCTGAAGACACAGTCGTCGCGGGCGTCCCTGGCCGGGGAGATCAGGCCGTGCTTCTTGTTGAAGAGCTTCTGGAAGAGGGTGGGCGGCATTTTGGGGCGCTGCCGCTGCCCCCGCCGCCGAGGCGCTGGGCTCCGCGCAGCGCCGTCCCTTCGCCGCGGCTAGTTCCGCCCGCCCCGCTCCATTCGGTGTCACAGTCATATGACAGAAATTAGTCACCCGGCGCTGCCAGGAGGGGAGGAGGGAGCGAGGGGAGGGACGGAGGGAGCGGGGGCCGGCCGGCGGGCGGGGCGGGCCCCGGGGGGGGGCCCCAAGTGAAGAGCGGAGCCCGGGAGACCCCGCGGGAAGCGCCGAGGCTGGGGGTAGTTCGGAGTTCCTCCCTCTCTCGCGCCGCGGCGGCTCCTGCGGCCGCAGCGTGTGCGGGAGAAGTGCCCGCTCCCGGCGGCGCTCAGCCGGGGGCAGGGCCGAGGAATGCCCCGGAGGCGGCGATAACGCGCCGCTGTTGTGTTTTCCTTCTTCGGACGGAAGTTAAAGGCAGGAGCCCCAGGAAGGCGAGAGCAGGTCACGATCGAGGCATCAGGTCCTTCTCGTGGCTGTACCCAGCGCCTTCGGGACTCGGCGTGCAGGGGTGCACCACAGAAAAGTGACGTCTTTTACCCCAAACCTCGAAAACCCAGCTCGTTCCCGCTCTCCTTCCAGGTACAAGAAGCGATTCTCCCACAGCTGTAGCAGAACGGCTCAGTTCAGACGCACTGGAGTCAAAACCTACAGGGAAGGTGGAACGTGTGTAGTTGATGGCAGAGGAAGCCATCATTACAGGTAAAACATCCATTCATAAAAGAGTATTTAGGACATAAAGCCCAGCAACTGACTATAAAACAAATAATAAAAAAAAAGGTGTGATAGATTTTTTAAAATCAAAAGGATCCATGCCTTTTTACAAAACTCTTTATTAGTAATACTTAAGTGAAATAGAAACGCTGGTAACAGCAAACAGTCTCCTTCAATGTCTCACTGTTCAGATACAACCCTGCTAGGAAGTTTAATTAAGGACTGACAAAACTGACTGACTCATCTGCTTTCCCTGGAAAATGGAATTAAACTAAAACAACGTATGATGTAAGATTAAATTAAGCATTATTATTTTTAAGGCATAATTTAGCGCACGTGTAACATATCTATAGAATGATTCTTCACCATCACCCATCTGTAGGAGCTTCATTTTCCATCTACTAGAAGTTGTAGACATTCTAACACAAAACAGGAATTAATGTTTAGATGCATCTTTTCCCCCGTGTTCTGTACAGAAGACACACATGGCTGCCACAGATTTATACATGACGAATCTTTACATCCTTTCACCATGTAGATGCCTCCTGGCTTCAAGAAGAGCACATAAATACAGTCTCAAAAAGTCCTCAGGGAACAAAATGATAGAATTCTGGCCAGGGTATGTAACTCAGCTTTCAGTAGTTTCACAACTTAAAGCAATGAAGATTTAGCTAAGCTCAAGTGCATTGCAATTCAAGCTGATGGAGTCCCTTTAAATATAAGTGAACTTATATGTACATTCAGCATATTTTGATCTGGGCCCCAGACATCTCTTCTGTGTCTAAAGATTATGAACCAAACCAGAACTATTTGCATGTAAGGCTTTACCCTCCACTGACCTGTACATGTACCCTTGTAGCGCTCCAGTACAAGACACATCTCCCACCATCTCTGAGTACTTGGAGTCAAAGTCTCCTAAAAGTGCACTTCAGATAACAAGAATAACTGAACAGTGTTAATGAAAAACCTCTTACAGATTTATGTATAATACATTTACTCAACATGCATCTGCCATGCACAATTCCTGCTGATAAAGGATTATCAGAGTTCTTGCATGGACTGACTCGCTGGAAGCAATTCCATTCAAGCCATTAAGACTTCATCATGTCTGGGATGTGACAGAGCAGCCCTGGTGACACTGAACAGATTCTTCTCCTGAATCACTGCACAAATAACCTCCTCAGTCCAACCCATTAACTGGCCATGACCCATAACCTTTATCTACCAATATGGAAGAGCCAGTTTCCCCTCTGAATGAAATGTTATGTAGTAATTTTTCAGCTGAAAACCAAACTATGGGAAAATGCCTTTCCTTTGAGAACAGCAGAACAAGAGTAGGGATTGTTACAGAAACAAAATGAATTTCCTTCCCTGGGGCAAAGAGCTAGGCTAGTAATTAATTACACTTTCTCTAAGAGTCAGACAAAAGATGATAAGAAGCAGTGCTTTCATAACTGAAGGGAAGGACAAGAGATTGTGGTTCGTGATATTTCTGTCCTCCTATACAGCCTCATCACATCAAGAAAAACAAAGGCAAACCCCAGCAATATTCAGGCTGCTACAGCCAATTCCACAGTTACAGACCATGTTTTCCTCTCTTGTACTTTCCAATTAGTTTGCCAGTATTAATCTCTTTGTATGACACTACCAAATGGCCTGGGACAAAATAAGTGTTTTTTCCTATGACTTCCCAAATACCCTTACAATAAATGTATCTTTATTCTTTTACTTGAATAATCTTTTACTTGAATAATCATCATAAGCATTATGATGATTATTCAAGTAAACTTACTAAATATGTAACTTTCAATTTTGCTTAAAGCTACATCAAGGAGCTCACCTCTGTCTCCTAGGGGCTCTAGATTCTTGCATAATTACTAGTGACAGTATTTGCCAGAACAAGGATATTGATAATTAAAAGTATACCCAACAGGACTCCAAGGAGTTATTGGCAGAACTCATTCTATTAATGCTTAAAAGAAAAATAGCTTAATGGCATAATTTTTAACCTTGAGCCATTTAGAATGTTTATATAATACTTGTTCACAGCCTAATCCAGCAGCAATTATTTGCATTTCCTTCTACCCCACAGCAATGGGGAAAAGATCAGGGTTTGAACTTTCACAGGTATTTTCAAATGCAATCAAACTACAGTTGTGGATTTTGTATATCTTCTTTTAATGCTCTTTTAGGAAATACAGAACTATTTTCCAGGGTGATAACACGGAGAAACAAACTCAGACTCTTGAAAGCCATACTAGCATTTTGAAACACTGAAAAATTTCCTTTTCATCCAGATAAAGTCTGAGTAAAAGATACTGTAGTGAGAACACTGTAGGGGTCCAAATTACTTTAATGTGCAATTAATTCAAGTGGAAAAAAACTGTTCTTGACAGTGTTTCCCGAGACATTCAGCACATTAAGAACAACATTTATGAAGTAACAATCCACAGCCTGAACTGGAAGCACTGGGAATTTGACTTATGTGGACACAGTGTGAGCAGTAACCTGAAAATCCAGAATGTCAATATCCATCTCTTCAAATAGTTCACCTATAAAAGGGTTTTTCCCACCATTGTGTTCATGTAAGTAATTTACTTTCTCTAAGTCTGAAGCCACTAGAACAAACAATGACTGAGAGATGTGATATTACAAAGTACCTGAGATGAAACAGGAAGGACTCTGAGATGGCAGTGGCTGGGCAGTGGATGTGCCCAGAATGGTGACAGTGCTGATCATTAAGAGCCAATTCTCAGTGATGACGGGGTGAAGATGACCTGTAGTCATGTTCAGAAATCAAATTACAGCAGAACTCACAGAGGTAGTACAGAGGTACAGACTCCTGTACCTCCAAAGTTCGGCAGACCTAAGCATTCAAGCAGTTTAATGGTGGCATACTATTGACTTCTGGGTCTCCAAGAGTACATGAATGCTTTCCTGGCCACTCCCAGGACTCCATGTTAACATTGACCTTCATAGTCAATGTTAACACTTAAACAGAGGTCCCATCTTTAGATGCTAATGCTACTAGAGAAAACTAGAAATCTTGGCAGAGAGAGAGCCAAAAGTAATTCTATTAAAGGCATTTGGTCTGCTGTTCTTCAGTCAAACCTTGTAAAAATCTAAACAAATTGAAAAATCATCTTTATGGAATCCTTACAGAATAATGCCCAGAACAGCTAGCTGCTGTACAAAATAATATAATATAAAGTATTTGAGTATTTGCTAGCTTACTGAAACACGTAATACTAAATTTCAAACAATGTACATGCAAAAAAACCATATAACCATTATTTACTAGTTAGGAGTTCTGTTTTACCACTCTGTCACAGCAGCAAGACGGTCATTTCTTCTGTTAACTCCTGCTGAGAGCCAAAAATCTCATCTCTGTTTACAGTAGATCCAATTTTTGGTACTTGTTATAGTATCTGAGAGAAAAAAAAAAAAGTGATAAATAATTATCAATAAAGTGGTACATTCTCACATGTAAAAGAAAGCTCAGTGATCTGACCAGTTGTTCAGATGTTCACTAGATATGTCCAATGCTAGCATTTGTGTGGAAGAATCTGGATCTTGCAGGTCTCATTTACCAGTGAGGAGAGAACAATAATTTTGAGTATATGTACATTCCTAATGAAAACCAGCATCATCTGAAAGACTCCTTGAGCAGAAAATAAAACATCCAGCATAAACCCCCACCACAGTGGGATCTAATTCCTGATACCAGGACCCTCTAGAAAAGGAGTAAGAAAACCAAACTTTTGTTCTGACAACACTACTTGCTGATTTCTGATTCACTTGCCGACCAAGTACAACCTGTGTTCTGTATTACCACAATTTGCCTGGGCACATGACCTAGCACAATCCCAGTTCTTTGATCTGTACAGAAGCGTCAGATGAGTGTCATTAATTAATACATACACACACACTTACAAGCACTTCTCTGCATTCTCGATGCTGCATATAACTGGTAATAAAGTAGGAAGACATTTGGACCTAAGAGACTGCAAATGAAAATTTTTGTGTATTCAGTATTTTTGAAAGCTGCCACACTTATGCAGTATCTCTGTATTGAATTAAAACAGAATAAATGACACACAACTTGCAGGAAACTTGGAGAAGAAATACTTTAAACTTTGGAAGACACGTGCCATCCAGTGGTACACCAAGAAACTTCATGAGATAGGAGAGGCTTTTACCTCTGTGTTAAGTGATGAGACAGTTTTGTTCACAGTTCTCATTTTTGTTCAACAAAAACCAAGCAAGTGAATAAAGGAGCTTTTCCTATGTTAAGGGTTTCAGGAGAAAAGAACAGAAACCTTATGAGAAATTGGTAATTTTTGAAGAAAAACATTACTCATAACTTGAACTACTTTGCTGGAGGGGTGGTGGTGAATACCAAAGTTCAACTCAGGCTTACTCACCCTAGAAATAAAGCACAGAATAAGAGTAAGGCCTTAATTCTGAAGTAGCCTATGACTGTATTAATGCCTATGCTAAAGATACTTGGAGGAGAAAATGTTAGTGCAATTTTATTGAAGTACTGTTGCACAAGAACACTATTAAGCCAGAGAGCTGAAGTTTTCTGCATCTTTCACTCTTTTTAGCCTTGTGATTTTTCCAAATATTCAGACTTTAAGAAAAAGCCCAACATCCTTTAAACACTCAACTAATCAGTTAGCATCTGCACAGTATATATATACTATATATACAGGAGTATAGAACCAAGTCTATAGCCTTGATTTACCTTTACACTACACTAGACTACACCTTTACCTTCAGGCACTCCTTTGGGAAGGCAGAACTTTTTCGACTTAACTGGAACTTGCTGGAGCCGGGAAGGCCTTGGGTCTGGTGACATTCTAACGATGGAGCAGATTTCTTTTCTGTCACACAGAGGCTGAAAAGATTAATGAGATTTCATTCATACAACTATTAACACTGAAGAAATGTTCTTTTAGCTTTCTTCTAGGGAAATTAGAGATTACATGCAGATTTCAAGGCATGTCACTAGAAAACATTTAAGACTACTTGTGTACACTCAACTTGCTATTGGAAAGGGTGATAGAAAGCTTCAAAGCTTTAAACATTCTCTTTAGCAGTTTTGATACTGTAAGGATTAAATATACAGTACAGTAGAAATCAGCACGACAAAACTGGATTTAAGAAATGCAATAAAATCAGAACCTTTAAAATATTCTTTTCTTCTGGACTTTGAGGAATAATTTCTTTTTCTGAGCTCAGAGATGCAGGAACAATTTCTTCTGAGTTTACAAATGGACCTGTGGTATTCAGGAACAGGTCTTCCCCAGGTGAGGCTTTACACACTGGCGACAAGCTAAGCTACAGTTCCATCAAAATACAAAATATACAGGAATAACTGCCCAGTTAAATAACAGGCAACAATTCAGATTGGCTAATGCTTGTTGGCTCATGCAAAAGATATTCTATTGCTTAAATAAAAATTATTTAGGGATTCACCAATACCCTGATGTTCTCTATTTATTAATCTAGTATGCACTAGCTCAAGTGTGGAGAGACAAGTGGCAGTACTGTACTACCTGTACAGCCAAAGAATTCAAACTAGCATTTAAATATCAATTTTGAATCAAAGAGTTTATGCAAGTACAGATATTACTGCTGGTTTTACATTACATTTGTAAAAATACAAACCAAATTCCTAGATTGGGTTGTTTGAGTTTTTTAATTGTCCAGAATTTTATCCTATATATATAGGCAGAAATGGAATGTGCCACAAGGCATGATTTCTTTGGTTTTAATAATTCAAAAAAAAACCCAAAAAAACCCCAAACCATCAGACAAACACTCACATCTAGCTCTAGAGGCTGAGCATTACCAGGATTTTTTAGGACTTTATTTTCCTCCATGATTAGCATGGTGGAAGTCATTTGCTAAACAAAAACAGAGAAGAACTCAGTATCAGTTTCAAAGTCTTTGCTGTTTATTATTACTCTTACAGTATTCTCCTAGTACACAATACTTTAAGAACTCCATTTAGAATTACTACTAGTTCTTCAAATTTAAGTACTGAATTCCTGTCGTTCAGGGGTTTTTTTTTGTCTTATGTTCTCCAAAATTAAGACAAAGAATTAGTTTACTCCAGCATGGACATTTCAGATGTGGCACTTCCTGCCACTGCTCCTATTTAATTGTAACTTCGGTCAAGATTCACAACTCCCGTTTCCTTTCCATTCCATGCCAGTGTTAATCAGTGGTGCACAATGGGAATACTCACCACCACAGCATCTGTCGGTTTGGTTGGCTCCTTTGAGCTGTCTGACTTGGCATCAAGCTGCCTAAACGATGATGAACCTTCTTCAAAGTAATTAAAACTGCTCTCTTTTTTCTTCAGCCTTTTGGCTTTAGCTGTTTGATTGTAATGCTAAATAGTAAAACAATTACATTTTGTATTACAAAGTGAATCTCTATAGCCTGATAAGCACTAAAAAAAAAAAGAGTCCCCCTGTCATAGTCAAGCTCTACACAACCCATTTCAGTACCACTGACACAGCCAGTCTGAAAAACAGTGAGCTTGGGGACATCATGATTATTGCTCTCTCGAGAGGGAGAGGCAAGCTACATCTTCACTCTGCCCTGGCTGCAATCACCACTTTACAAGTGCAGCAAGAACTACTATTCCTCTAGGTGGAGTTTTCCACCCATACAAGGAGGAAATAATTTGTGTTACAACCTTGCTGATTTATTAAGAATCTTTCACCTTGCTTTCCGGTCCTAATGGTGAAGAACAGCGCATACCACTTTTTAGGTCTGGAGTTCTCTCTCTTGCAGCTGTTATTTTACAGAGTTTTTTTCCTGTGACAGATTTCCAACACATTAATTAACTTTGAGACAGACGACTACAGCTACTCTCCACCCCATGTCTTACAGGATGGTTTTCAAAGAGGAATAATTCCAAAGCCACCCCAGTAAACACAGTTCTTCCCTCCAGTATAATCCTTGTCTCCTTCTCCCCACTATCAGAACTGCTTTACTTCTCTCCCACTGCATAAACAAGGCTGCTTATTAAAATGTTCACCTGGCCATTTACAGCTGGGTAAATACTGTGGGACCAGAGACCTGCACAATCACACAGACAGAATTGTATTGGTCATAGATTCGAACAGTAGTTACATCAGGGACTCAATGTATTTGTGAAGCTGACATGAAATAAGCTCAAGTAAAGAGCATGACACAAACAGTTGTGTTCCTGGGTAAGGTAAATAAGAAATGTCAATTTTCATTGAGCATCGTGGGTGATTAAATGGGAAAAATGCGGGGTCTGAGACTTTATTTGGTTGGTTGCTTTTGTTTTCTTCTCCTAACACATTAAGTAGAACCAAGTCTTATTTGCTGGGACGATTTTTCAATTTACACTTTCCCTTCTAGACACAACTGAGTTTAGTCTGTGCTGGAAGACAAATGACACAGGAGAAGCCTGGTTTAGATACTGTGCAATCATTTAAGTTTGGGTAGAATATTCTGTTCTCACAGCTCGTACAACTGCTTCAGGTCATATTTTACCTGCCAGAGTAGCAGAAATGCTTAATGCTGAAGAACTGTAAGAGCAACTTGATGGTCTCTTTCTAGAAGAGGCAAAAAAGAAAAGAACAACTATTCTGAATGAATGTTAACATTAAAAATAACTATTAATAAGAAAATCCTAGGAAAATATAGGTTAGGTGAAATGGGATAAATCTTACTCTAAAAAATATTGTTAAGGAGTTGCTTAATCACCCTTTACAGTTATTTGGTAGTTTAGCAAGTCACACATCTATCCTGAGGATTGCTGCAATTTAAGACCCACAGAAGATTCACTAAATAGTCAGCACTTCAGCATTCTAGGACAGAACACATTTAAGGAGGATGCAGGGGAAAATTAGGTTCACAAGAAAATTCAGAATCAATTGTGTAGAGATCTGTAACACTAAGATTGATATGTGTTATAAATGAAAATGTCTGCATATAAGACTGGAAGGAGAAGCACAAGGGTTAAAAGAAATTATGCCGTTCACAGAAAAACACTCATGTTCCTCAGGTTTTTATGTCAGGACCTGAAGGCAGCTCTGTGACAAAGCCAAGTATAGAAGACCCTTCTCTGTGATAAAACCTCACCACAGACAACTTGTCAGAGAAAACCCAGCACCCAACACCCAACAACAGGAGGGTGTCAACAGGGTGCCAGCACAGCACACACACACACACCCCATTCTACTTCCTGGCAGATGCATTCCAAGTAAGGAAACACTATCAACAGGGAGCAACCTGGCCCAAGATTATAGTATAAAGTCAGCAGGATTCCAAAGCAAAGGAGCTCACCATGTAAGCTGATGATTCCTAAAGAACATAAAAGACCTGCCCAAAAACTGATTTTTCTCTGGGCAAGCACAGAATGTCAGACTTATTGAAGACTTGACAACAGGTACCCTTCACACTCTACTGCACAGACAAGCCTGGCCAGACCACCTGAGCACACCCCTCTTGCCGTGACTGAATGAAATCTGACAGAATTAGTGCAATTGCATAAAAGCAACTTATTTAGGGATTTTGTAAATAAATGTCAAATGTCTCTCCTTTCATAAAATCCTTCATTGAGTTCTCTTACATTAACTTCCCTACAGCTGCAAGGCCAAACTAGAAGTCTATAATGCACACTCTTCCCTAACCAATTTCAAATTCCACCAATATCAAAGTTAGTGAGGACACAGGTAGCTGACACTCCACAGAAGTGTCTGCATGAGCAGGGGCTTATTTGTACTGGCCCTTCTTTTAAGTACCTCTCAAAAGAGAAGAGTCTGAACATTTAGGTGCATCAAAGAGTCTGCTGTAGTGATTACCTTCTAATGCATCGGTCTGGAAAATCCTCTGGTACAGGTTCTAAAAAAAACCCAAAACATGCAAGCTAAACTTTAAATGAAAAAGCTATGCCAGCTTAGACCAGACAAATTTTTAGTGCAAACTTATAAAGAACAATATTAGAAGCAAACACAAACCACTAGCAGGGAGCTGCTCTCCATTATGCAAACAGACCTTACATAACATGAACATTATATATTTTATACAGGTTCCTCACACCAGAGTGTGAGGAACACTCACATATAAATTTGTTTATGTTTCTATCCTGAAGTATTGTAAAAAAAGGATTACCTAATATTGATGAAAGATTTGAGATCTGTGGTATCTTATCAATGGCCACTGCTGTGCTGGAGTCCAGGAGAGTAGAGTTCTTGTACTTGCCAAGGTCCACAGAGTAAAAATTGCATCTTTCTGGACATAAAAAATAGAAGTGCAGATTTCTTATGTTGAAATTCATTGAGTTATTAAATTTGTGACCAAACTGAAAGCAATCACATTTGCAGGACAGGAACTAAAAAGCAAAATTAAAGCACTGTCTTGGCTCAAATAGCTGCAGAAAAGTTCGGAATTAATTTGGCTGAACACACATTTGTGGCTCATTCCCAATAAACAGCTTGTGTCAACAGTGAATACTTCAGGTTTAAAGTAGGATTCAAATTACACAAGGACCTGATTCACACCAGATCAGACGACAGACACACTGATTCCATGTTAAGCACAGATTCATAGCAAAGATATGACCTGGTGAGTCACACCAAGGGAGGCCACTAGTCTTTCTATTGTAGACAGTCTCCCTGCATTTTATACATCAAATAAAACTGAAAAAAAGTCTCCCACAAGTCTCACCCAAATCACTGTCTCTGAATGTTTCAGGGGATGAGTAAGTTTTCAGGCTGTCGCTAGTAGTGCTATAATCTGCAGCTGAATCTTCATCTAAACACTCTATGAGAAAGGTGGAGACACCAGTGGGAAGAGTAATTTCTGTACCTAGAGAAAGAGACAAAAAATGTGGCTAAAAAAATCTATCATCTTGTACAAACCATCAGGATTTCCTAATCTGAGTTTCATTCCTGTAATGAGTTAAAAATTGTCACTCATCATATAATAAGTCAAAATACAGTTAAAGAAACAAACAAAAGGCATCCTTTGTTTACTTCCATACACTACCATAAACCAAGAGAAGATACCTTCTTTGCCCATGGCTCACAAGACATACCTGAAGAATATAGCCTCTACTAGGGCAATAGAAATGCAGGTTTGAGTAAACTGAAGAACTCATGTTCACAACTAGTTCTGTCAATGATAAAACTAAGATCATGTGGTTTCCAACAGGCTGAGCTCAAGACTGTCTCAGGTGCTGTGGGTCTGTCTGTGCTGCCTACAACCAATTCACGCGAGTCCAGCACAGTCTGCAGTAAGAGGCAGAAGTCCAGCCAGTGGTATCAAAACCTTCACTTTCTAATATCACACAGTCAGAACCAGTACAACAACAGCACAGTACAAGACCAGTACTTTTATAAAAATAAAATTATATCAGGAATTTTGCATTCAGTTTATTATCAATATCAAATATATTTAATAATATAATGTATTGCCATTATACTCACTTGAAGTCACGTCAGCATTTTTTAAACTTTCTCTACTTTCAAAGTTGATTATTTTGTGATCCTAAAATTAAAAGACCAATACAAACAACCTGAGAAAACTGAATGTAGACAAAGAAAGGCATTTAAATATCATCCTATATTAGCAGATGCTGAGAAAACTCACTGTCTAGTACTTCACCACTTAAGCCTGCTATTCACAGTGTAATTTGTAGCAAGATTTTTCATGCATATTAACAACTCTGCAAACTTACAGCTCTAAAATTCAAGAGAAATATCCCATCATTTGATCCTGCAATCTTTGCTGGATGAGACTGCTGTTGAAGGCATATTGACATCAATTGAACTTAGGCACAACAGAGGGGGAGTAATGAACTTCACTGTCTTTTGATTTTATTTTTTTTCAGACACCTACTCCTCACTTTCAGAATCCTACACCATTTCTGTAAATACAAACATCTATGATGTGTAGGCAGTAGATTCTACAAAACTAGGCATTTTGTAGAAAATGTAAATAATTGGTAGACTCTAAAGAAGTCTAACATTTTAGCTCTAAAGAGCTAACATTTTAAAGAAAAATAGTTTTATACCACTGTCACCTGTGCCCTTTGCTGCAGCAGATTTCAGTTCAAACACACCTGGTTCACTATTCTCTTGCCACTGCAGTATTAACTGTCCTGTAACACTTCTTCACCATCACCTCCAATCACTTTGTTCCAGTTTTAGTAACACAAGAAAGAGCATCAATGACGTGTCAAAGGTCTGTGCCTGACCTAGAAGTGAGCAATTCTCTAGAATAACAATCTACTGAGATCTCTTCCACACAACACAATTCCTACAGCCTTGACTCATCCAAGAAAATTAGTATTGATGTTTTCTCACGCTACGAGTAGCTCCAACAGCTTTTATTCTGGCCAAAGACACAGAAAATGTAAACCAAAATTAGGACCACATTCAGCCTGAAAAATGTCTGGGCTCACACAGACATAACTCATAGGAAATTTTACCTGAATAGAGAAAGAATTTAATGTGTCACATTTCTCTGATTTGTCCTCCATCACTAGTAGATAAAAAGCAAGACTGCATTCTCACCTTCAGTGGTACACTGCTTTCTTCTGGTTCCTCTTCTTTTATCTTGAAGTCTGCTGTTCCTCTGACAGTCACTTGATTGCTGCAGTTGAAGAACAGAATCAAGTTCAATCACAGAGCTACACTGCTTTAGACAAAAGCAACAACTCCAAAATGTCTTTATGGGGTGTCAATAAATAATCTGTGCAATCTGTGCAATAAAACATCAGTGCACTGATAATTCAGACTGCATTGCTCCAAGAGCCATCTCAAAAGACAAAACAATATAATTTACTAGCAAATCTTAACAATGGTGTGTTTGAATGAGTTCTAGCTGACCTTTGGTTGCATGAAGAGCTCTCTTCAGTATATTCAACATTTTCTTTAATCTTTGGTAAGTTTTTCCCACTAATCTTTTTCTTCAGGCCTAGAGAATAAATATTTAGTTCAGTAATGATAATTTCAACAATTCAATTAGAATTTAGATTATTATTTCTAATTTAGCTGTTCCCACCTTCTACACTCATAACACTTTTTGACCCTATTATCACAATGTAAAATCTGAATTTGCTTTTTTCAGCAGTATATCAAGACAAAACAAAAAGCAGACTTAAAGAAATACCTCTCATGTCTTAGAAACTTGTTGATTAAAAGGAAAAAACCCCACCACCTTGGAAGCAACCTTCACCTTGATTCAAAGTAGTTTGAATACAAATCAGTTTTAAATGGTCTTTATTAGGAGTATCAAGGATTTCTACATAAACTGGTCCTCACTGTATATAATCCCAAATAGCATTAACAACACAATTAATCAGTAACCAGCAAATTTCAGAGACATATTTTCTTATCCTAAAACTAATTTTATGAGTCGTTCAGCTTTGTGCTTTGCTTTCATTATCTAAGAGCCAGAAACAGTCAAACTTTCTAGAGTTACACTTTTATGACCGCAAAGGAGTGTCCATCCCCACACTAAAATCTAGGTCTGAGTCACTGCATTTCCCCAGGACCACAAGGAGCCCTTCGGCTGAAGCTTCCTGGGAATTCAGGACAGGATGATATATGGACAGGACTCATCCTTTTCCTTCTTCTTTTTCTCCGGGCAGCTGGTTGTGCACAGGAGCACTAAATACATACAGGAGCAGGAACCAGCAGGGCAGGAACAAGACAATAACAAATGTTTGCTGTACCCTCTCACAGCAAAGCTTTACTTTTAAATTACCAAGATCAGCCCAAGATCAAGACATCCCATGCTGGTGTTCCCCATACTCCGTCAGGCTCCACTTGATTCCCATCCTTTCCCTTGAACTACATTTTTTTTTTTAACAGGTCTCAAATGCTTGGCTTGGTATCTGCTGCACTGCGTTCAACAACGAGGAGCTCCTTTTGAGTAACGACTTCGAGCAATTCTTAAAATATTCTCTCAAAGGTAAGCAAGGCTTTTGTCTTGCCATTTCTCGATGCTCCCTTCCAACTCGATTAAATGGAGGGGAGGCGCTTTACAGAAGGAAAAATCCTTCCTATTGCTAACGAGCAGCTAAAATAGAAGTAACACTCCCGTTTCCAGAACAGCAGTGTGTTCTCTCCAAGCTGTGAGGGACATGGATAAGAAGAAACCACCCCCCAGCCTCACACAGGACCCGCTGCGCTGGGCACCCGCGTGAGGAACAAACCTTTGGGGGCCACCGAGGACGCTACTGGTAAAAAGCTTGGCCGCAGTACCCTGTCCAGCATCTTCACCCACGAGAACACACTGCACAAAGCACAGCGCAGGNCCAGCCCCGCAGCCCCAGCCCGCATGCGCGGGGCGGCCGCGCGCGCCCCGTTTGAGGGACCGGCCCTCGCGAGGGAGCCGCTGTGGGCAGGGACACCTTCAGCGGGTCCGGCGCCCTCACGGGGAAAAAACTCCCGTATGAAAATGGAGCAAATAAATCGTGTGTGTGATAATCCCTGTACGGGTCCGACTCCGTGTTTCAGCTTCAGGTTGTAGAGAGGAGGAATCTCGTTGCTTCGTTACCTGAAAAAAATAGAGCGTATAGAATCAGAATGATTTGGGTTGAAGGGACCCCAGATATAATCCTGTTCCAACCTCCTGCCATGGGCAGGGCCGCCTTCTGCCACGCCAGGTTGTTCCAAGCCCCATCCAACCTGGCTTTGGGCACTTCCGGGCGTTTCTGGATTTCCAAGTGAAGGGAGATAAAAGTGCACACAAAAACCGGAATAGAGCCCATATGCTTTGAAACTTTATTGGTTTAGACACAATCTGAAAAAATACTATGCATTCCCAATTGCAATTCATATTAAACAAGCATATACATGTGGTTATATTATTACTGATTTAAAATTAAAATTGAAACCATTACAGAAAGACTGCTGCATCTTCAGAGAACTTTGCAACAATTAGTTTTCATAGGAGATTGCTAAAATCAATCTCATATCCCAATATGCTTTTGGTCATTATTTTATTTTACATAATTTCTTATTTTTACAACACGTTTAGTTTAGCCACACATTCCCAATAACTTCATACCAATGGTGACGACAAAGTGCTGGAGGAACAACAGATTTTATAAAAGAGCTTTTATTGTATGTCAGTTCACGAGAAAATCTTATGAGCAGTTTTGAGAAAGGTGAAAATTTAGTTCTTTACAAAAGTTTCCATAGATGACTCTTTGATATACATGCTAATATACCAAAACTGAAAAATTTTTAATAACAGTTAGGATTTTTTTTTACACAAATGTCTATGTTAAATTTTACCCCCCTTCACTTTCAGTTGAAAATACAATAGGCAACACTTACCAAAATGCCTCATTTGTTGGCTGCTTTTACTTGCTAAAATACATAACAAAAAGCTGAAATGAAGGGCTTAAAGGGACTCCAGATGCCTCAGAAAACATTTTTCTATGGAACAATTTGAGGGATCTCAAACTTTTTCACTTTTGGGCTACAGGCATCCAGATTTCTTTTCTGAAAAGCTTCATTGTTTCACAGGCACAAAGGTGGTATAGAAACCACCAAATGTGTAAAATACTGAAGAACATCAATTCCAAGAAGAAGCAATGACTTAATTCTGATTTTTTTCCCCCCAGAGAATACCAAAGTGAACTAAAGATACAAAAGGTAGGCCAATAGAATTGCCTCTAAACAAAATGCTTTTTCAATTTTTTTCTAAGGCATCAAGAGATCTTTAAGTCACCTATTACCATGCAAAAATAGTATATTCTTTCCCATTTTACATTCATCTTGTAGCATTTATTTACATATAGATCAGCAGTTTGTGCTTTTAACACATGTAAAACTAAA
>VXBC01004061.1:458848-502487 GCA_013399945.1 Ploceus nigricollis | reverse complement strand
AAAAAAAAAAAAAAATCTAAGTTAATTTTTTCATTCCAGAGGTTAAGGTCAGATTATTTTGTTACACATGAGAATTTTATATTCATGGCAAAAATGAGACTGGACTTTACTGTTGCTGATAGATACTGACAAACAGATTGCAAAATGGTACTTCATCAATAAAAACTCACCGTCTCTGTCTCACCTGATGTGCATCAAGCATTTTAACTTGCAAATGTGCCTTTCAAAACAGAATAATTCCATGTATTTCCTGCCTACATGGGGTTAAAGACTCTGGTCTGGTTTCTGCTCACACTTTGTGCATTTTGGCAGAACAGATTTTTCTCTGTGCAATATATCAAGCAAAGAACATACAAAATATATAACTAAGCAAGAGCCTCTTCCTGAAAAATGCATTTTATTGTGGTTTTTTAAGTCTTAAGACTTATACGACAGTCTTCCAGTGATTCCACAGGCATAGCACCAGGCCCAGGAAGAACGAAGAATGCAGTACTGCAACTGTAAAACTGACTGCAAAAAGAGTTGCCACTCTTTAAGATGAATAATAGAAACTAATTTTGTAATTAGTTATCTTAAGGTAAAAAAAACAAAAACCAAAACACCAAAAAAAAAAGGTTATTGGACAGCCCTGGGGATTTTTCCTTGGTGGTCACAAGTGTTTCAGTTTAAGAAAGCTCAGTACAAAACAAATATGCCTGGAATTTGAAGAGAAGCAGGACTGAGCCTAGCTCATGCCTTATGCATGTCTCTTTTTCAAGTGTTAATCTCTTACATCATTATGATTGTGGCGAGAGAATGACCTGCAGAGGAAAATCTGATTATACAAGTATAAAAGAGAGCTTTTTGTTTATTTATATAATTTTTCACAAGTTCTGAAAGCATTCACACTTTTGGCATGCCAAAAACCATCTCATATTTTGCATCATCCAAGTGTGGCCACATCTGCATTTTTTCTTTCTTATTTTGGTGTTCATATATTTGGCTCTAGTGCAGCTGACATTTTGCATCAAATACCAAAAGAAGAATATAGATATATTATTCAGGGTCATATATGTAAAAATAACAGCCATCTAAGCTTTAAATTAACTCATATTGGGATCTTCTGTACTTATACAGAGTTTAGTTGTCTCAAAAAGCCTGAAAACACCTTAAGAGAAAAGTAAATCAAATTCAAATGGCAAAAAAAATCAGTGAAAAGTAGCTTTTCTCTATTTTCTTAGATGACTAGGGTTTGGGGTTTTTTATTTTAAAATTGTTGCATTAAAACAGACAGGAAATTGTACTGAATTTAATTCTCCATTGATTTGAAGGTTGTGTATGTAATGACTGTCTTTTGGCTGATATAAAAGGATATGAACTAAACTCCACTGAGATAAAAATCCTTTATGACTTGACCTAAAGAGCCCGATTTTATGCAATAATCCCTATCCTCCATTGACGTGGCGGATGCAAATTCCCCAGGGATGCTATTGCTGCATACATTGGTGAAAAATTATGATTCCATCAGATCTCAGATATTTCTTTACTTTCTTTGGACTGATATGAGTCACTGCACTGAAATCGAATGAGGAATCAGATGCATAAAGGGATTCAGACAAACGCACATTTGATAAATCAAACTGCCACATTCTTTGAGTCATTATGTTACTGATACAGTTTCCTATGTATCATTTTATTCTGAAATCACTGCAATAAATCAGTCTTTGCAAAACACTAACTTATTAATTCAATTTATTTTGTTTGGAAGCATGCAACAGAACTTCAGAGAGAAAATAAGATACTGTTTAGATTAAAAATTTAAACTTTTAGCTTCAGAAGTCTACAGTGGATTCCACTATAAGAGAGAAAAATGAGTGTGCTTCCACTGTCCTAGCAAAGATCTAGCAGGCACAGCTCCATGCTAGCATGTACTGGTGCAACAAACATCAGCTAGTAAAATACACAGGTATTTAGGACCCTGTTTAGCAGAAAGACGCTATCGACAGTCCAAGTATTCAAGCAACTTGACATGACAATTTTCTCTTTGCCTTGTACCGTGTTTTGTACCAAGAGAGAGCTCTAGAGTCTGTTCCTACTCCTTGTGAGACTCATCCCCTTTCTGATGACCACAGAAATGTACGTTTTTATCCAGACAACTTTCTGGTTATTGCAGAGAGGCCATTGGAGGTGATGCCAATGGGATTTGATGCTTCCAGATGTCTGACCATAAAGATGTTCCCATGACAGGCCTTTCTGCCACCACATCCACTGTTCTGCCATATGGTGACACTTTGCAGAGCGATGCCTAACACAGCCTTTAGCCCATCCCCATGAGTCTTTTGGGGCAGTATTCCTTCCCCTTCCATGGCCAGACAAAGGATGCCCTCCACTGCTGCATCTCAGGCTGGCCTTTCCCCAAACCTGTTCATTTTGCTAAGCCCCATCCAGAATCACAGCTTATTCCTTGTGCTCCATTTCTTTAGCGCTGTTTCTGAAAGGGAGTTAGTCCAGCTGGACTACACAGTATTAGCAGCATGTGAAGTAATAAATCAGGGATTGGGAGCATATGGATTATTGTGAACTCCCACCTAAAGCCACCACAGAGCCAGTGATGCTTTTGCAACCTTCTCCGTTTAAGCAGTTCAGATGTCCGTGAGTGCACTGGACCGAAGGAGCCCTAATGCAGAATCTGCATACCATGGATAAACTGTGTTTGGATGAAAAGGAAATAGAGGGAATTCTGTGCTATTGCTTCCTACCCTATTCTTGTCAGTTCCAGGTAACATTAATCCATTAGATGTAATATACTAATAGGTCTATTAAGTACAAATAGTGGGAAATTCCTTCCTATTTCTGTTCTGGTTGTTAAGTCATCAATGATTAAATCAAATCAATGTCATTTATGTCCTGAAAAATATAAAAACTATCACTTACGATATAAACCAATATCCAGCTCGAAGTTCAAAATCAGAGAAAATAGACTTTTACTTTCACCATCAGTCACTGATTATTTGAGGTAGACCACATTACTGAATTATTTATTATTTTAGTTTCTAATATATTAGGTTGTATACAATCAAATATCAAGAGACATACCTGAAATTTTCCCTATTTTAACTAGAAATGTTTGTAGTTATTTAAAATATATGCTTCCATAATTTACTTGGTCATAGATTGAAATTTCTGCATATTTTGTGGCAATTTAGCATAGCTTTTAGTAGTGCCTTACTGTGTACCTAGAGTAAAAAAGAAATTGTATCACACCTGATGGCAAAAAGAAGAGAAAATATGGTTAGTGATGAAATCCTAGAAAAATGAAAGGCTCAAATGTAAGATTCAGATGCTTATCCATTTCAGCAGTGTCGTTCTGGCTCTGTAGTTTTTGAGTATTATTCTAATATTGCTATGAAGTCCATTACTCAGAAGATTCTTCCCGTGATTTCAGATGGAGATGCTTGAATATAGCTCTTCTATTTGTTTTTTGAAGTAATCTCTCAGTTCTGGTCTCTTAGCCTTTAATGTTGGTGTCAACAAACCGTTTTGCACCGAGAACATATCAGAGTGAATATAAATGGCTTTGACCTAAAATAAAAGAGGAATATATTTATAGCAAAGGTTACAGGCATGACACTGAATAAACATTAACTTTTTTTGCTGTGCTTCCCTCTGGTGGTGCCTCAAGTGCAGGGCACCCTTCTGCTGAGTCCCCAGGATTTCTATCGCCCTGCCCACAGAAGGGAGCTCTCCAAGAGAATGAGCACATAAACTTCTTTTCTGTATGAAAGCAAGGCCAGAGCACAGCGAGGCAGCACACAAGGGACAGAGTGATATTGTCACTGCACTTTCACACAGCAGAAAGGCAGTGGGGGAGAGGGCAAGGGCACGGAGTTGTGCTAGGAAACCTCAACCCCACTGCAAAAGTAAACAGCACTGATTCAATATTGCAAAATTACCATGAAGCTTTGCAGGCACAAAGCGTGTACATGATGATCATCTTTAGCTAATTAAAATGATACAAATCTTTTAGCCAGTGCAAATGGCATTTCACAAGGCTGCCCTTGTTTGAGGCAGTGGCTCTGAGCACAGTGGGGAGCCTGGCAGCACAGATGGGAGTGAGCTTTTCCTTCCTGTGCTGGTGTTGGAGAAAGCAGAAAACTGCTGCGTGACTGGTCAGAGTCCACCGATTTAAGACAAAATTCCCCAGCCATCTGCTGCTTTTGTGATTCCCCAAGCCAGACTGCTTTGCAGTTTGTTTGGCTGGGTGCTGCAGCAATATGGGCTGCAAATCCATTTTCTGTTCCTTAGATATGTGATTCATCTTTCCCTGCAAGCATCATGGTCCAGGTCCTGCCCCCATGCAATCCTTCATAGATCAGTGTTCATGCTATTAATGCTCCCCTGTTTGCTGCATTATCTTTCAGATCCTGGAAGCTGATGGTTATAGAAGTCACACTTGTCATTCCCAAGACAGAAATCCAAGCTGCAGACGAGGACGGGGATGATAAAGCGTATCCCCATAAACAGGAGATCCCATTCCACGTGAACATTAGCCACAGTATCTGGCTCAAAGTCTTAAGATTATATATTGCAACAGAGATGAAGTTTTGAAGCCCTTTAATTTTGAAAATTGTATAATTTATTTTTTATTCTATTCTATTATTATTTTATTCCAATTTTTAGGAAGATGACGAGGCTTTCCTCACTACTTTATTAATTGAAAACTGCTGATGGATCGATTACTTGAGGATATTTCATACTGTGAAGACCATGGCAGAGGCAAACAAGACTTATTGGCAGAGACAATTATGTGCATTAAAAACTATGATTTATACAGAATTACTTTTAAATAAATTTATTTTAGCTGTCATTTCATTTGCATAGGTAGCTGAGAAAGTAAGAATAACAGGGTTATGTTTAATGATGTTTCTGCTCCACTCCAATATGGTGAATTACTGATTAGAATTATCACCCAGAAATAGTCTAAACAAAAGCAAAAAAGCCCTTGCTAATTATATATAATGATTAAGATGTTTGTTTTTTTCAACAGAAATAAGCATTTGACATTTTAAAATGGGGTGGATAATTTTTCTGTATTTTTAATGCTATGTAGACCATGGTTGATTTCAGATCTCCCCTTCTGAAGTGTTTGTAGTTCTACTGCAAAAATATTTACACAAGCAGGAAAGAATAGTGCCCAGACTAAAAATAAAGAAACAGCAGCATTTCAAGGTCAGGTATAAGAGTAGTAATTAGTGACCCAATTTCTAACAGAGCTTTCAGTGGCAGAAAAGTCAGACTCCTACAGATGTTTATCTTGACCTCTGGTTGTCAGTCTGGAGATTATCCATGTCCTCGATTTAGATTTTGATCTCTGCACCCAAAACTTTCACTAAATTTAATTCAAATTTCAAACACGGCTGGGAAGCAGAATCACAGCAAATACATTTTTTCCAAAGGAATAAATACAACTTGCCAGCAATAAAGCTCTTTCCAAAAACATCATGTACAGCTGCAACAAAGATTTGTAGTAGCATGATAAATGCTGACAAATCTCTCTTCTATACAGACAAATTGCCTGTCTGACCACACTGAATGATGTGTTTCATTTTACCTGCTCAAAGGAGTGAAGCCCACTCTCCTTCCCTAACCGTACCATGTCTTCCATTATCGCTTGCTGCAGCTCCTGCGTTAAAACACAGAAATTCCTCATGAGATACCATAGTCAATTATTTACATGCAATTAATGCTCACTGTTCACCAAAAGAAGTGTTTCTGAGTAAAGGTCAAGTGCCTTACTAACAGTTAATATGTAATTAACAAAATTCTATTGTAATGTATAAACATTACACTTAAGTGTGCTGATGTTAAGTGTCTCCTTGCTATGAAAAGTAAGGTTCTATTTTCAACCCAGCTATGTGACATAGCTGTTAAATTTACAGTCCCTCAGCCATCTGCCAGACTTCAATGCAGAATCATTGCCCACAGACACCAGTGGAATGGTTCAGTGGCATCCGTATTTATTGATGTGATCCAATGCAATTCCTCAGTGTTAGAGAGCATGTGTTTAAGACTGGGGTCCTTTTTATAGAATCATAGAGTGTCCTGAGCTAGAAGAGACCCACAAGGACCCTGGAATCCAACTCCCAGCCCTGCACAGAACAGCCCCAAGAATCATACCATGTGCCTGACAGTGTTATCCAAATGTTCCTCTGAGCTCTGTCAGACTTAATGGTGTGACCAGTCCCCTTGGAAGCCTGTTCCAGCGCCCAGCCACCCTCACTGGGAAAAACCTTTTCCTAATATCCAACCTAAAGCTCCTCTGGCACAACTTCAGACCCTTCCCTCTGGTCCTGTTGCTGGTCACCACCAGTTGTCTTATTTAAGAAATCTAAGCAAACACAACCTCTCCTCGTGCTGCACTGTTGTTCTCTGCAATACAGATTCTTGGCCCTCCCACACCAGAGCTGGCAGAGGTCAGTACCACCAGTCAACACATATCACTGGATCCACGTCAACTGTGCTGAATGTTCAGTGAGGAAATAATTCTTGTCACTGAAATTGTCATTCCTAGACACAGCATTGTGCACACATAATGCTACAGCAAAAAAAAAAAAAACAAAACTGTACTGCAGATACAAACCTTATTTTTACAGAGTTCTGCATATGTTCCTTCAAACCCTCTTTTCTTTGCCCAGCCTGGCATGACTTCGGAATCGGGCACCACAATTCCCACCAGGAAGGCCTGTAGGTAAAGGAGAAGGAGAGTTGCAGGCGAAAGCTGAACCACATTCCAGGCTCTACACTGAACTGAATACATAAGTCAGCTGAATTTCTGCATGTTTACTACTTCTTGTTTAATTATGTCAATAATTTGCTAACATATCGTCATGAAGTACATTCTGATGTCTGAGCCTTTTTCTCAGATAAAAGTTTGTCTGTGACTGTGCATTTACCAGCAGTTTTAATACCCTCAGCTGGGTTTGTGCTCCTCCTGAACATTAATAACTCACATGGCCCTGCAAGTCCCAGGCAAACTCTGATGCCAAGGGAAGGCTCATGCTTGTGAGCCTTGAATGCAGAGGATGAATTGCCATGGTTTCAAAAGCTGCAGGTGTATGTATAAATGTACAAATTAACAGAACAAGATTGGTCAGAATGGGCAGGCAGTGTGGGGGGCAGCAGTGGCTTTGCCTTTTCCTCGCTTACTACAGGCATGGTGGCAAAGGTCAGCATTGGAGACCCAAAGAGTGACACCAAAGCCAACTTAAAAGCTTGATCTTCAGCCACAGCATTCTCTAAGCTGCTCAGGGTCACACCAGCAGCTCAGTTCCTGCCTGGCTGTCAGCCAGCTCCAAAACAGGAGGGAGACAAATCCACTCACATTTTCTCTTCGTTCAAGCCCAGGTCTCTGTCTTCTAACTACTAAGAGTAAAGTAAGATTTTCTGAAAGCTTGGTTTGTACCTGCAGGCTGTCTCCATGGACATAGATCTGAGCAACAGGGTCACTGCGGATGTAGATATTCTCTATCTTCTCCGGTGCAATATATTCTCCCTGAGCAAGTTTAAATATATGCTTTTTCCGATCAATAATTTTAAGGGTCCCATTCTGTTAGGAGAAAGAAATGAAAATTCCCAGAGAAGTTATTTAACCACAGAAACTCAGCAAGCAGTCTGTCTTTAACAGAGCTTTCAATTGCTTGTTGTGCTTTCAAATGCTTATTCTGCCAAATAAAAACTCAATCCTTTGTAAAGACAGACCTGCTTGGAGACCTAAGTTCAGTCCTTGAAAATTTACTTGGGATAATACAATTGCCATAAGAACTCTGAGTGTGTCCAGTACGCACAGGTAACCATTTTCCAATGTCTCCTGTGTGAAGCCAGCCCTCCTGGTCCAGCGCCTCAGCTGTCCTCTCTTCATCTTTCAAGTAACCTTTAAACACATTGGGTCCTTTCACACAGATCTGCAAAACAACCAGGGGTGATGATGAATTCTTTTCTTGTTCTGCTATAATACAAGTTAAGTAGTAACTCATAAAATTTGAAATATTTTAATGACTGTGCTCCATGAAACTAAAATAGATTGCGTTATTAAACTATCTATGGATTTTTTTTAAAGCTAATGGAAATATGAAGTAGGGTTTGCAAAACTGATTTGTTTGAAGTTGATTTGCATTCCACTTGCAGTTAAAAATAACAAAGTTATTTCAATAAGTTTAATTTTTGTGTAGTATAGAAATCACAGCAATGTAGAGATCACAGCAATGTAGCAATCATAGCAATTCAGCTCTTCTTAGCTGAACTAATTAACTCAGTCTTAGCAGTTCAAGGAATCAGGCTGGAAGTACTGCCACAGCTCCTTTTTCATTAATTCTTTGCTGCTCTGTTGTTACAACTTCCATTTTCCTTTCCTGATTGCACGATGTAACACATCAGCAACCATGCACACTACAAAGGTAAAATGCTTCTATAAACTACTTCATACAGTGTTAACTAGTGAGAATTTGATATAAAAATGTGATTTGCTACCTCTCCTTCTCCTTTGGAAGCAAAATAATTCAGTTCTTCCACATCCTTCAATCTGATTAAGTTACAGGGCAAAGGGGCTCCTACATGACCTGGAAATCAAAGTTATCAAGTCACTTGTCATCTCTCCTATAAACAATAATTAGCATTTTATCATTAGTTACTTGCATAGTTGTAGATACACTGGATGTTCTTGCAGGAGCTGTGTCTGTGTGCAGAAATAATTTCCTTAATTAAGGTTTTGCACTATTAAAACTAAATACCGACACCTCCTTTTTGGATATAAAACCTATTCTGAAATAGCATAGAGTGGTTTGGGTTGGAAGGGACCTTAAAACTCATCTCATTCCAACCCCCTGCCATGGGCAGGAGCACCTTCCACAGGATCAGGTTTCTCCAAGCCCCATCCAACTTGGCCTTGATGTTACAGTCCATAATTTCCTAAAGGAATGTGCATTTCTTTTATTTCTTCAAATGGTGGAAGAAAATAATTACCTGATGTCCAGTCACCTGGAGTCGTAAAGGTGCATCCAGCTGTGCATTCTGTTTGGCCATAGCCTTCATAAACCTGACAAAGAGACAGGTATCTTTAAAAGACCACAAAAGATTTTGCTAATATAAACTGAAATCCCAAGCACTGCCCTCTGTTGCACAGTCCTGTAAGCTGAGGCTGCAGCTGCAATGTGTGGGTGCCCATTTGCCATGGGGACACTGTCCCTGGCTTCTAGTGTACGAAATTCCGTTTACATAACTAGGAAAGACCGTGGCTCTAGATCGTTGAAGATAGGGACATGACGAGTTGAGCACTTAGCCTTTGAGTCAGGACATATGCTACACTATGAGAGGACCTTATTAGTGGGAAAAAAAGGTATTTTTTTGGGCCATTTTGAAAATCCACCCTTTTTTTTTTCCCTGACTAATTTTAGGCTCTCAAATGAGACCTTTCAGTTGCCCTGGGCTTCCTATCATAGAGAAATAATGGAGTGGACGTTTCAAGTGGGTTAGGCTGATGTCTGAGGATTAGCTCTCTCCATTTACACATAGAATAAAACTTGTGCAAGTTCCCAGCACTTGCACAAACACATTTAACTTCACATACTCAATTTGGTGCTGAGAGGTGGGTGGGATGAGCCTGTGGGGTTTTTCTGGGAGACGCCCAAAGTGAAAACATCTCTTGTCTGTTACTGCCATCCCAGGGCTGTTCCCACCCCACTGAGCTCCGGGTGTACCAGGACTTTGTGGCTGCCCCAAGCCCTGCTGTTCGACCCATCCTGGTACAGCTGTCCTAATGCAGTTCTGAGGGTCTAACTCATCTCCTTCCTTAAATACCACATGTTCTCTTGCTAGCAGTGGATGAACATCCCTGAACAGCCACACAAACCCACCTGGCATCCGAGAGCTGCACGGAGGAAGCCCAGGACAGTCGGGGACGCAGGCGCTGCGCCTGTCACTATCATGCGGACACACCCCCCAAGACTTGCCTGTTTGGTAGCAGGAGGAAACAAAAGAAAGCATCAGAAGCTACTGCAGATGGCAAAATCATGAGCTTGCACGAAATGTTCTCTCTAGGATAGATGTGCAGGATTTCCTGCCCATGGCATGGGGTCAGAATTAGATGAACTTCCAGGAGTCTTCAAACCCAGCCATTCTGTGGTTCTGTGATGTGGCCATGTATGGAAATATGAACTAGCTCTGAAGCTTTCCTGAGGGATAAAACCCCATTCAATGTACAGCGACAGGAGTGCTTATGTCCCTGGCAGGACAAGCTGCTCAGCCTGGGTTCCTGCAACTGCTGTGCCTGGGCAGGCTGCAGACCTGGCTCTGGGAACTGCTGGGAAAAACAGACTCTTCCCCATCCAGTCTTCTTTGCTTATTTACACCTCACTGGTTTTAATGAATTGCCTCCCAAGCACTCTAAAGTAATGTTGTCCCTTTATTAAGGCAGATGACCTTCAAATATTTCTGGAGGGTATTACATCAATTCCTGTGTCCTATTTTACTTCTTTCTCCTCCCCCTTCATTTCCTTTTCTTTATTCTAGAAGTAAAAAAGAAAACCCAGCACAAAAGAAAACAACTGCTGACTGAGTCTGCCCGTCTCGCCAGCCCTTGCATCAATATGCAGCCTGGCTCGCTCCTGGCTGGGTGAACTCTGCTATCTTTGCACACTGAGGACAACTAATCCACAGACCACAAGTACAGTCAGTTTCTTTAGTTAAAAATAAAGTGGCATGTCTCCAGATAAGTCATCCAATTAAAAAAATGAAGTAATTAGAGCCTCCTGGAGTAGTGCAGAGCCCAAAAAAAACTGGTTTAAAGCCAATTTAATCTCTTTTTTTACTGAGATGTGTGGGAAGCAGAAGGGCATTCTGATTTCTTTCTTCATGGTTGCTAAACCATGATTCATGTGTGCATTTTTCTTTACAACCTTATTCTTTTCCTAGGAGGAAAAGTAGGTTTGAATATGCCCAATTGAAACCCAATCCTAAATCCAATCCTATTTGTTGAGATTTTGCAGAAAACTTTGGAGCAGCATCTCTTTGATCAGTGACTCCTTTTCATGACCGCCTTTCTGAATTTCATCCCTAGATACCTTTCCTCCCCTGCAGAGGTACAGTTTCTATCTGAGAGCTGCAAAAAAAAATTTGGCACTATTCCATAAATTAGTGATTTCTTGGTGCTGCTGAAGAGGGATGTGGCAAATGTCATCTTAGCCTGTCTTGTGTTTCTCCATTTCCCTCTGGAAAGTTATCCCTGAGAGAATTGAAATTTTGACATTATGTATGGTGTTTAAAAACAAAACCAAAAAAAAAAAAAAAAAGGCAAAACTTCACGGAGCAACAAACTGTGCTCAGTTCCCTTTTTCTATGCCATTTTTCAGTCTGTTGTTCCCTAGTGAGTAGTGATTGCCCAAATTTCACCATCAGGCAAGTGGACTACACTGACTTTAAGGAATCATAGAATCATAGAATTGTTAAGGCTGGAAAAGACCTCTAAGATCATCAAGTCCCACCATCAGCCCAGCACCATCTTCACCACTAAACCAAGTCCTCAAGTGCCACATCCACACCCCTCAGGGGTGGTAACTCCATCACTGCCCTGGGCAGCCTGTTCCAATGCTTGACAACCTTCTCCATGAAGAAATTTTTCCTACTGTCTGAAACTTCCTTGTCAGAAAACCAGTCATTGCTAGAAGAAACAAGAGTTCTTTGACTTCAGACTCACTTCTTGAATCACTTACCTGTATTTTATTAAAGAAAAGCTTATCCCACAAACTGTCATTTCTAATGATGCCGTTTCGAACTTCAGCCTTTTTCCGTCTTGCCGCAAATTCCAGGATCCAGCGCTTGAGGGATGTGTCAGCCTGGCTGAAGATCTGCGGGAGCACGGGATGGCAGACGAGGTGTCACAGAGAAGAGGGAGCACATCAACACCTGTTCTCCCCATGACACCCACACAGCCAGGTGGGTACAGTTACATTTGCAGCACAGGTAAACAAGGCTACGCTGGGGTTTGTTAGTGGGGGAAAAAGGAATGATGTGTTTCCCTCCATTCCCTATTGCACATGTGGTTCCTTTGGGGGGGAAAAGACAGGATGGTGGTGCAGTCTTCGACTGGATTGACAGGGCTGCTCTTACTATATAATTTCTGTGACACAGCTGAGTGAAGTTCATGCAACCTGAGCAACAGGGAATGAGCAACATGAACAGGTATCAGTGGTGGCTGATGTGGTGATGGGGGCTGCATTTACCTGAGCTTAATCAGGTGCCAGCACGAACCCCACCTCAACAAATGAGAAACCCCCAGTGCCTCTCCTCTTAATAAAGCACAGAAGCCCTGACCTTTGGGAAAAATTAAATCAGTAGCTTGTGCTTAAGCTTGTCTTTAGCAGATAAGTCTTCTGAGGAATAAATATTCCCAGCTGGTCAAACAGATTTAACATGATGACCAGACGTGCCTGTCTTAAATACCTTGCAATACCTTTACCTTAGTTTTAAAGATTTCTAAATCCAAAAGCCACTGTCACATTTACACTGCCTAAATCTCAAAGGCTTTTTGAAATTTCTGATTTCCAGCTGTTGTTGCCACCAGAATGAGAGATTTGAGTTTCAAATCAGGTTGAAGGGCACAACAAGTCCTTGTGCAGCCAGGTTTGACTGATGTTTCTGTGATGAAAAAAATCCTGTATCTCTAGAAACGTCACTGGTAATCTTAGTGAGAACAGGGTGGGAGGCTAATACAGAGGGATTTCATATTCACACGTGATAGCTGTGTCTGGAGTCTATGTAAGTCATGATACAGGCTTACACACTGAAGGAGCTGTATCCATTACACAGGGTGAGAATGTGTCTGCAGCAAGGCAGAAATAGTGTCATCTGCTTGAGAAATCTCCATGACTAAGGGAATTCTTCCACATGAGTAATAAAGGGACATAAACTCCATTGCTCCAAAAAGAGTAAAATCAAAATCCAGCTCACCTTGTCATACATTCTGTTCAGCAGCCGTGGCACGACGGGGAAGATGGTTGGCCGCAGTGCCTTCATATCATCAGACAGGAGGCGAATATCTCCTTGGAAGAAGCCAATTCGCCCTCCGTGGCAGTATACTACAGACTGATGGGGAGAAAGAGGAACACATGTAACCCCTTTGCTTTCAATTCCCAAAGCAAAGCATTCCTCCCAAGCGCAGAAGCTCCTTTTCTGAATTTCTACTCTGAAATATGGCAAAAATGGGACTTTGGAAATACAATAAAGTAACAATAAATTTTGCACTGAATAGAAATATCCAAATAGTTCTGGGCATTTTTCAGTACAAGCAATTCAGCATCTGCCAAATTTACCACTTGTTCTGGAAGAACAAGGAATCAAAATTTTCAGAGGAGATTTCCCTTCATCCCCTGCATATGGGGATGGAGAAGTCCCAGTTATGGTCAGAGTCTGGATCAGAACTTTCCTAAAGCCCAGCCCTCCCATAGCAGCTCACAGCATGAGGACCTATCATCAATACAGAAATGCAAAGTAAGAAACATCATAAAACACGGAGCAGCAGCCAATTTTTAGATGTTAATACTTTAGTTTTGTTTAAATACAACAATATAAACTACGTTAGCAATAGAGTGCCCGATCCTGTATCCCAGAAATAGAAGCTCACTTCATGAAAGGTGCTTGACTTTTATGGAAACTACAAATCCAGAAGCCTTGTACTGGAAAACAAAGCAGGATGTTTTCCTCATCAGCAGAATGGAGCTCAATATGTGAGATGGGGCAGAGGGGCTGCTGGCCATGAGCCATCTGGTAGCTGGTAACCCAGTAACCCTGCCAAGGAGCCATCACAGACTGGGTCAATCTGGCATTTTATCACTGAAAAACATTTGGAGACCAGCACTTCTCCCATGGTTTTACAGTGCATGGAGGAGAAAGTGTCCTCAGCAAGTGCCTGTGATGCCAGAGCTGAGCCCAGCCTTCCTGAGTAGACTGAAAACTTCAGCTCCCTTTTGTGGGCTTGTCGTCCCCAAATAACTAAGTAAGTTGAAAATTCCTTAAGAGACATCCATGTCTTTTGTGCTGTTCCTAAAAATCTGCAATACTAACCAAATTGCTCTCACTGCTCTGTCAGGCAGTTAGAGACTGTCTCCATCAGCTGAAACCACAGGAATTTTACACATGTGATGTGGGTTTAATGAAAATCACACTGCTGAATCTGTGCTTTACACTGCACATGAATTTAAAAAAGAAAATGTAACCAGTGTGCTCACTGGGAACTGAAAATAACTAGCAATTTTTAGCTTTAAAGAATGTGTCTGTTTGATTTTAATTGTAAATTCCAGGAATGAATAATGTTGGCTAAAACTAGAGACACTGATACAGTGCTTGCTGTTCAAAATGCTTTTGAAAATTACTTTTTAGCCCTTTTGAAAAAATCTTTATATTAAGCTATTTCAGATGGGAGGATAAACCTGGACATCCTTTGGAGGCTGTCCCTTTCAGTACAGCAACATCCTGTGAAATGAAAGTGTTTTCAATGTTTCTAATTTCTTTCTGTCCACCCATCAGATGAATTTTGAATAATTATATTCTTGTTTGCCTGAACAGTGCTGGCACACTGACCAACTTGCCTTGCAGGTGGAGAAAGGCTGGGCTGTAATTCTCTAAATCTTTCATGGGCTTTTACTTCCAATTTGTGAGAGTCTTAACAGGGAAAAATACATTATTTCTGGCACAGATGTTACTAAGAAGTGGGAGGTTTATATTCAGATGCTTGTCAGACTCAGAAAGTGTGCTTTCAGCCTGAAACAGGCCTCCCTGAGAAAGTACAGAGCTGCAACTGGATCCAGATCCAATCTTCACATACTGGATCAATTTTAAGTTTGCAGCTTCTCAGGCCAGGAGACCTGATGTGGCTGTCTCACCTGACTTGCCTAACTCACGAACTACAGCACAAGTCATCACCCTTTTTTTTTTCCCAAAGAGACATGGAGTCAGTTCTGTGGGCTGGCAAGAGCTTGGATCTGCCATAATTCCCAGGGGACACAGGCTCCAGTGAATGGCCACCACATGCTGCCCTGCCAGGAAGATCATGTGTCTCACCATGATCTCAGTTTCCTCTTTTTCAGTGTCTGCCAGGTTGGGGGTTTTTTTTTGCATATCATGTTATTTATGCAATAAAATCATTTTAGCTGATATAGAAAATGGCATGAAATTATCTTGACTCACACGACACCTCATGCTAGAATGCTTTGAAAAGCTGTTCCACAAATTTCTCAGGTAGCAGCAGCCATGAGATGAATGAGCCATGAGTTTGGCTCATTGCTGAAGGGCTGTTTTCCAATCCCTGAGCCAGGTGTAAGCTGGAGAACTTGGGAAACTCTCCTGGCCTCGCTCTGGACTCACAGCCATGTCACTGAGACCATGGCTCTGGTGTTATGCACATGGCACTTCTGGAGTACAAGCCTTTTTAGTGCTACAAGATATCGCTGGTTATTTAGTATTTTATTCATTTTATTTTATTTTTTGGTTGTCGGCGTGGAAAAAAGATGATTTCCACTGACACCATGACCTTACCTGTACCATTCTCTCAAACATGTGTGCTAAAGGCAAATAGGAAATGTGTACATCCTCACAAGTAGGAGACCACTGACTCTGGAAGAAAACACAAGGAGCCCCACGAGGCCTCGTCAGTTCAGGCAGGTTTCTTACCTGTATAACTCTTTCAAACATGTGAGCCAGAGGCAGGAAGGAGATGAGCACATCGTCCTGTCTCGGAAAGATCACTTTCTGCAGGTGAAGGGCATGGGAGACAGAAAGGAAAGAAACACTGACAGGAAGACAACAAGAAAGTCATAAAATAATAAAAAGAAAAATGGCACCAGAGGAGCAAAAGGGTAAAGATTGTCAAGAGAGGAGGGAGCGGCGGACACAGGGAAGCGTTAAAGCCACAGCATCATGGAGCTCAGTTAGCAGGAGGAGTAAAGAGCACAGAGATGTACACACAGGGCAATGGAGAGGGCTCTCCTTGGCAGAAGGCAGATTGTACCCGCGCAGCTCACGCTGGGAATGGAGGCTCACCCCGACGGAGAATCCCACTTTTATTCACTGCTTTCTACCAGGAGGTGCCGAGACCCTGATCTGTGCTCTCAGCTGTGCGCAGACAGCAGGATCCTGGGGCAAACCTGCAGGAGCCCCCAGGATCTCAATGCTAACCTGCAGGAGCCCCCTGGACACCAGCAGGGCTCTGCAGGAGCAGCACTTTCCCACATTGCATACAGCCCATTCGAGAATCACAGTGTCACTAGAGTCAATATTAGCCATTTTTTCCCTTTTCCTTTGGTTAATCATTGATTTGAATCAATGTGTTGGAAAACTAATGATTTAATCTTAGGCTTCAAAAAGTAATTACTTCTGTTAGTGTTTCTCATAATTTTAAGTGATTAAAATATGATTTTAAGGGCATTATGACTGTCCCACAGACAGGGGAAGGAAGGGAAGAGGGGAAGAAAAGTGGCCAAAGTCTTGATTTTGCCAAGTTTTTAACTCTCTTGAAGGCTGGAATAAACAAAGGCCGCAAGAGCCTTACCTAACCCATTCCCCAAAAGAAAATAACCTTTCTACCTGCATTTCCTAGGGTACAGCTAGCTGTAATATTATGGATTAGAAAAACTGAAAGGTTGACTACCCAATAATTTGCATCAAGGCCAGTGGTTAGTGGAAAATGGGTATAAAATCTATCAGCTCACAGTATTAACAGTTTATACCCACTTGCACCTCCACTGCGCAGAAGGAATCAATAGCCCATTACCTGGGATACAGTGGAGGCAGACACAGGAGTTCATCCCTCAGGGGATATTTTATCGAAGTTAAATCTGTGCTGGTCAGATTTGGGTATGGCCTCTCAACCATCACCTACCAAAGTCAAACATCACTGACCATGTGGGTGTTCTCAGCATCCCATTTCATATTATTGTGTCTGTCAGTCTGAATGAAGCCATTAGGGCCTGCAGATCTATTTATACATTATTTCAATTTGGCTTCATTTTCTGCAAGCACAGTAATGCAAACCCTTTAATATCAACCAGGGTTTTTTTTTATTACTGCTATAAGAGCCCAGACAAAATAATCTGGTTTTAAATCAGACCAAAATTATGCCATTGAATAGCATTTCACAGTTGGCACAGTTGTCCAGTTAAATGTAAAAATGCAAACAGCTTCTTGGTATTTGAGAACAACCTTATAATAAGGCTCTGGACTCAAAAATATGTTCAGTTCGTAAAAATCACTGAACTAAGCAAAACTGCCACAAGAACTTGTAAACAACAAACCCACAGAACTTCTCGTTTTATTTCTTTAATTTATACTACTTTTAAGTGTTTCACACTTTACTCTATTTCATTACTGGGTCAGACATTACCCAAATCTTGTGGATCAGCTACAGGCATTTACCCTCTGCCAGCAATACTCTGGTGACTGGAGATAACAAATTTACAATCACACCAGACTTGGGTCTCAATCTGATACCTTTGAGATTAATCAGGGTCCCACTCCATCAGCAAACACTAAATCCATTTTTATGGACCAGTTCTGAAGATGCCAAGTTCCCTCAGTTCTAAATTAGTGCTCTTCCAAAATAAATTCCTGCCCTTAGAAGCTCAGGCCTCTCCAAGCCTCAGCTTTCATTTGTGCCTCTTGCTGCCACTGAAGCCACGGAGAGCTCCATGCTGAGAAGCCTCCATTGGCATTTTGTCCTGCACACTGTGGAGGCACAGTCCTGCAAACATTGGAACATGTGAGTTCAGTGGGATTTCTTACATCACATGTCTCAGTTTCTTTACACCAGTGGTCTGGAAATCTCAGAAAATTCCAGGATTAAAGTAATAAAACTGCAGTAATTTCAACATCAACAATAAGACTAGTAAGGGGTATGAGGTAACCAATTGTCCATCCTATATGCATGTAACTACTTTATAGAATTGCCTGTTCACTACCAGAAATTAGATGATTTAGATTTGTCTTATATACGATGTATAAAATCCTTACTATGTCATGGTCAACTGACTTTGCTTCCTATATTGTTTCTAAACATGAGTTGACGTGTTGTATGAAACACATTATAAAGGCCCTTGGCCAGCACTCTGCTATGCTCTATTAAAAATATGTATAACAAAAACTGAGATATTCTGGAATATCAATTCAATTAACCATTAACCATTCTTGTAAAAAATCATGTATGTTCTTATATATATATATTTATACACACACACTTTGTATGCAGAGAGGTTTCAAATAAATGGCGACGTTTTTGGGCACAGTGGGACACAAAGAACACAAGAGGAGCTTGAACTCCTCTTCAAGCACCAGTTGCAACTGTACAGGGCTTGTGTGCTCTCCTAATTCTTCAAAAAGAGTTAATGAACTGATTTACAGAAGTCAGCATTGTTTCTCAGAAGCCCTTAGTGCCCTACAGAGCCTGGGAGGCAGGGCTGGAAAGAGGATTTAATGCCCTCCAGTACTGTAGATTCAGCCTTGCTCCATTCCCATGGCTTTGGCCCTCTGAACAGGAAAAATATCATCTTTTATCTGCAAGAGCATACTTCCAGCCCATGCAGGGCCACAGCTTAACCCACACACTCTGCACATGGCAATGTTTTCTAGCTCAGGGTAATCACCTCCGTCACTTTCAAAAAGCCTGAAAAATCCGCCACCACGTTTCCATGGGTCAGCATAGCACCTTTGGGATTTCCTGAAAGGAAACAGAGAGGGAGTTTAAAAGATAAGCCAGAAGGTAACTTTCAAAAACTTCACAAAAAAACCAAACAAAACGAAATATTATGTTCGCTTCTTCAATTTTAAAACATATGTAATTTTCACCATAATTTCTGTGCACCAATATGGACAAAAACCACTTACTGCAGTACTCAAAACTTAATAAAATGATACTGCAAACAGAAATATTTCTCTTGGAGACTCTGGAAAACAGGTTCCAGCAGAAATAGCCCAACTGGAATCTCTGAGGGTGCTCAGATGAAGCCACTCAATGAACACAGCAATCAGACTTGGCTGGCTGTTCCAGCCTCTCTTGGGAGGATTTATTTCATCTGGATTTTGACTAAGAATGATCTTGAACACCAAGAAACACTGTTTCAAAGGCTATTATACTCCTACTTAGCCAGTGCTCTGGATAACATGAGAAATGCAGAGAGCAGTGCAGGTAAAATTTAGGCTACAAGAAGACCCTTTGAGACTACAATTAAGGGAAGTATGAATGAATTAATACTATCAGGAGCAGAGGTGCCTTGAAGACAGCCCTAAACCCATTAGGGAGCCAGCAAAGTCCCTGTGTTGTGTTCCAGAGCTGGGCAGCTGAGCTGCTGCCCCTTCAGTCCCTGCTGCCCCTGCAGCATTTCATCCACCACCAGCAGGCACCTCAGCACCATCAATATTTGGCTTTTTACACTCCTTTTACACCATGGTCAGCTGACCATTGTACACCTCTTGCATTTCATACCTTTTGGGCACAAAAACAGAGTGTTTGTTAAGCAGCAAATACACAGGCTGGAACCTGCATGTTCACAAAAAAGTGGCACGGAGGGCTCTGCACGTCCTCCTATCACAGCACTGTCCCTTTTCATCATCTTCCAAGGCTTTACTTGTGAAAAGAAGGTGTAGCTCAGCTCAAATAAAGATTACAGGGCCAGCCTCTTTCTCTCCAACATGTTTTTAAGCAGATTGTTTTAATTCGCGCACACCACTGCCACGTAGTTCCTGCTGCTCTGTGCGAAGGCAGATCAGAGGAGCTTTACCTGCAGGTGCCCAGCGTGTCCCCAGTACACTGGGCACGAGCAGCCTGGCAAAGCTCCTTCAGTTAATGTAACAAAATGGTAAACCAGCCAGAATTTCATTCTGCCTTCCTCAGATTAGGAAGAGACTGTGGTGCTTTGTGAATATGTTTCAGTACAGGAAAGTATGTTTAATCCTCTCATTTCAGAACAGTTTGAGGGCTGTGTTGCTAGCAGCCCTCCAATGTGGGCATGGGCACACTCAGGACTGAGCCCTTTGCCCTGCCAGCACCACCACCATCACTCCTACTCAACCTCCCAAATAATTAAAGGCAGGCACAGACAGTAGTAGCAATTGTTGCATACATTTATTGCAATAAAGCAGGATATTTTTAACACAATATATTGTACTGAAAATCCCTATTTGCTGCTCCAAGTGCCTTGAGTAATTCAGTCCCAAACACTTGCAGATGAAGATGGTGCACAGAAGGCTGGTTTGGTCCCATTTGAAGCTGAGGGGTGAAGCTGACAGCTTTGCCAGCCACAGCTGCTCCTATGCTAACGTGTTGAACCAGCAGGCTCACAGGTGCCAGATCAGCCTGGCAGGTTATTTTCACAGCTGGGTGCACACATGGATCCAGGCTCCAAGAAAAGTCCATGAACAGGTGTGAGGTGTGCAATATACACCACGACTCAAAAATCACTTGTGTTACTGAGTTGTGTCCAGCCAAACACAGGTGCTCAGCCCCTGCAGCTCTAGAAGCAGCTGTGCTCCTGCAGCGTCGCATAGCTCAGGCACCAGTGGAGAGGATGTGCTCAGTACTGGTTTGGAAACTCAAAACTGTGTCCTCTGGCACACATCTGGTCCCTGCACCTTGACAAAATTCTTCAGATGTTTTTTTGGAGGATTTCAAGTGTTCAGTGCCAGGCTGGGTGGGGCTTGGAGCAAACAGGTCTAGATGAAAGTGTCCCTTGCTCTGGCTGGGAATTGAAACTAGACATGCTTTAAAGGTCTCTTCCAAACCAAACTATTCCGTGATTCTATGAGATTTCTCAGATGTTTGACTCATTTACTCACTCCACCTCTGACTTGAATGCAGATCCAGTATCTCTGCCATGCCTGGAAGCAGTGTTAACATCCTGACTCATTCCTCTTCATCCCTCATCTCGCACAGGCTCAACATCCTGGACAGGCTGCAGTGATAATGGTGTCTAAGCAAAGCAGCAGTGTTGGAGCCAGGACAGCCTTCATCAGGAGAAATCCAGAACAAACCATGCTGTTATGGGACAGCTGCAGCTTTTTGGGTTGGGGGACTCCTGTAAGCTTTAACCTTCCTTAGTAATTCTAAGAGTTAACCTAGCAAAAATAGGTGCCCCTTTCTATGAGCCCTTTCCCAGAATTACCACTTTGAGAGAAGAGGATTGGCAGGGATGCTGCTTTTCTATTTAAAAAATCAATGCCATTTCTGTAACACTGTTCTTGTTTGAATTTCCTCACAAAGACAGGCCCAGTGAGTGTCCTGTTACAGAATGGATACCTTGCAATCCATCAATAACCCAGGAATGTCAAGTCCTCCTTATCTTGGTGCCAGGCTCGTTTGATAGTAGAACAGTAGAAAGCAATAGTAGAACCGTTAAAAGAATAGAGAAGCTTTTCCACATTGTCAAAAGGGTTTTTCAAGTGCTCCAGCACAAATTTGATGGTGTGATCCACCAGCGATCTGGGATGCAAGCACTTTCCTCCCCTGGGGAGCTCTGGCACAAAGCAACGTGCACTGCCAGGTTGGGAGAAACCACTGGGAAGCAATTTTTATCCACCTGGATCAGTGGATCCTTGAGGGAATGACAGTTGATTGATTTCTCTGGAGTAGCCAACATGAAAAATTGTATCCTGACAGTTTGGGGATATCTATGTGCCTTTGGCCCATTTCCAAGTGCTGATGGCTTCTTGGCACAGTCATGGAAGTTGGTCTTGTCATCCAAGATCAACAACCTCAGCCTCTCTTTTCTCCCTGAGGAGGCATTGCGGCATCTGGTCCTATCAAAGAAAAGCAAGTGTTAATGTCGGCTCCTGGGGAATTCTTTCCAATTCTACAATTTTCAGGTGACAAATTCTACAGCAGAGATTTTTTTCACACCATACAAAAATATTTAAAGCCCTTTGGAATCGGAAAAGCCCTAAAGAACATATCCTTTGGAAGAAAATTCTAAATTTAGTCACTAAAAATTACATGGGCTGTTTAAAACTCTTACATCAAAGCACAATGTAGAAAACAGACCAGAATGTTGATGCAACCTCTGGAAAAGGCAGAGAGTGATGTGCAAAGTCGTGCAGCAGCAGAGGATAGGCTCATGCATCACTAAGCATTGTTATGAGAGGGTTCAGTTTGAGATGATTTGCAAAATTGGAAATCTCTGATTTGGATGGGAAGGGAAATGAACTTCCTGGTTGTCCTATTTCTGCAACTGGCCATGTTTCTAAGAAAAGCACAAAATCGGAAACTGGCCCATGATTGCATCTGCAAATAAAAAAAAAATCAAAAGAAGCTTTCTCTATGCAGAATTTCTTATTTAGAAATAAAAATATCAGCAATAACGTGACTTGAAAAATAATTGCTCTGCACTTGCACATGCACAGAAACACACTGTGCCCTGCTGTATCCACAGCCTAGCTCCTTCCATTTCCTACTGCTCCCTTTTGTGCCCAGCCACTTTGCACTCACTCTGTACATGGCTGTTATATTCATGTCCAGCACTGAGTTCAGTCTTTCCCATTTAGGAATTCCCAGTGCTGGAACACAGCAGAGTCACAGGCTCCTTTCCCTCAGTGCTCTGCCCTGGGCAGTCTGAAGTACAGATCTCAAAACTAAGGACCGTACATGAAGGTAAAATACCCAAACCCTTTTAATACAGCTTGAGCTTGTACTTGGAGTTAATAAAGCAGTTGCCTACCTGGACTGAAGCACAAGTCTTTTCTGGGAGGTGGAGGATGAAGGTGTTTCCCCGTGCTCAGCCTGACCCGCCATCTGAGGAGCACCAGCAGCTCCCAGCATCTTCTGCTGAGACCAAACTGAGGATGCTTTGGCGTAGGGCCAAGCATTAGGCAATCCCAAGAGCACAGGTGGATCTGGAAGAGCTGCTCCAGCAGTGCCTGGAGCATGGACCTTCTCTGCAGGCAAGTGTAAAAGCAGTTTCCCTTGTGATGCCTTGTGCATCTGGCCATACAACTTTCAGGGAGATGTTACAGAGGCTGAGTTCTCAAGAGTAGGAAATTCCTGCAAACTGATGAAGACCAGGGTCTGGAGAGAGGAGAAAGAACTGCCTCTGCTAAGAACAGGCAGGAAAATGCTGCTGCTCCTCTCTCCAAGAAAAAGAGGCCAGCAGCATACCAGTACCAGCACCATGGGCTGCCCAGGCTCATCCCAAACCTCTACAGCACTTGGTGTCATGAGCAACACACAAGAAGAGGAGATGGAGGTGACAAGGACCTTGGTGAGGCTGGAGACATCAATGTGCTTAGGATACAGAGAATGGAAAGCTCTGGAACCACATTTTAGGTTTTGGGGTTTTTTAAAAATACCAATCAACAGAGTGCTTCACAACTACACAACAAAATGGGAAGCAGATTCATGGGTGGATTTTCAGACAACTGGAAAATCATACTGGCAAACCCCTGTATGTTAGAGAATTCAATTGAAAAATAAATATATTGTTATTTTTAATTTGCAGTCTACAGAAGTATATAAACCTATATATTCTTAAATATTAAAAATGCCTAGAAATATCCTTGCCATATCAGTATAACAGCAAGTTTCTGTGTATTGAGGTAGGATTAATAATTAATTTCATAAGATATTCTAACATTTCTAGATTAAAATGCCTCTTTTACCTGTAGTGCCACTAGTAAAACAGACAATTGACAGATCTTCTGGTCGAGGAGGCTAGAAATACAAAAGGAGATTAAGAAAATCACCAGTCAAATACAGACATGTCAGTGGTAGAGATTGTTGACATTGTAGAAACCTAAGGATCAAACCAATTATGTTTTTGCTCTGACATAAAAAGCTATCATTCCCCTCAGCATATATAACCATGTTTCTTCAGCTGATGCAGACTCTGTTCCTCCCTTTATGCTGTGCTCCAGCTGCACTAAGGGCATGCTTTAGTGTTTGTCTCACAGTTAGTATTTTCCAAGCCATCACCTATATCTGTAGACGTGTGGGACAACTTGAGATAATTCATCAGTTTCCAGGTCAATTCTGGAAAGAACTCCCCAACAGGGGACAAGATTCCAAAGCTGCTGATTGTTCCCATTTCCAGCAGCATCTCTGTATTCTCTGCACCACCCCATACCTGCACTATTTTGGGTCATGAATGATTAAATAAACAGCTTGAATATCAGAAGCTGCTTTTGAGAGTTTTATATGAATATGAGCAGCCAGTGAAAAATACCAAAGCAATTTTCCCAAAATATCCCATATAAATACTGCCAAGTAGTGTTTCTGAACTATAGGAACCCCAGCAGAAAGTGAAGGGTACAGAGACATTCCCGTGTCATCAGGGTAAGGTAGTGGAATTAGGGTAGCTTAACAATGGCATTTAATTACTGTCCCATTAACAGGTTCATAGCACGATGAGCTATCTTAATTAAGTTTTCCAGGTAGAAGGAATAAAGCAAATACTGCACATTGTTCCCTATGGGGGTGGTGAAGCCCTGGCACAGGTTGCCCAGGGAAGCTGTGGCTGTCCCATTCCTGAAAATGTTCAAGGCCAGACTGGACAGGCCTTGGAGCAACCAAGCACCCATGGAAGGTGTCCCTGCCCATGGCAGGGGGGTGGAACAAGACGAGCTTTAAGGTCCCTTCTGCTGCAGTTGTAAGTGGGAAAAGCAACAAGCCAACACTCACCACAGGCACATGTCGACTCTCACGGCCACAGTCCTGAAGAGATGAAAGTAACAAAAGTGATTTCCACCTTAATTCCTGCAGTGTAACCCACTTGCTAATAATCTGCAAACCACTAAGGGAGAGTGTGAGCTAAAGCAGACAAATTCCTAGCTGGCACTGAGGCCATCTTCATTATCCTCAGTTTCTTGCCTTAACTGCAGTGCCTTCCTTGGATTTCAAGTAGTGTTTGGGTTGGTTCAGCTGCATCCAGGTGTTTCAAACCAGTGTGAGGCTGTAGGCTTACATGTAGTGTGGGTGAGGGTCCGTAATGATGCAGAGTCCCCAGGCAGGTGCAAAGGAGAGCTGCTTTATTGCAAAAACCAGGCCTTTTAAAGCAGTTAGCCCATTATCAGTTACATAGTTTTAAGGTATAACCAACATAATTCAGCCAACCACCATGCACCACGATGTGAGCACACAATGGTTATATAACTTGTTTTCCTACCCCTAATTCAGCTGAGTCTCTTTTCCATAGTCCTCTTCTACTTAGCCCAAGTAACAGGCCTGAGCCATGATTTTACAAAGCCTTCCTTTTGTAAAGTTTTACTTATCAGTAACATTGTAGGAGAACAGTGTCTCAAATATCAACCCCCTTCCCATGCTTAAATAGCAGCTGATAGCATATTTGAGGATAAAGAATTGAAACATTGGCTCTGCTATCAACAAGGAATAACACCAAGAGGCAAGTGCACCAAGCATCAGTATTATCAGCCACAAGCTGCTCCTTTGTGCTCTCCAGACACTGAACCTGGCACACAATTCACAAGTCCCTGTACATTGTACTGTCTTTTTACAGATACTACAAAAAATAGTAAAAGGGGAGAGAGAGCAAACTCACCTCCACCTCCTGCATGGTCTGGATGCGAACCCCACAGCACTTCCCTCTCTCTGTCAGCTCCTTCTCAAACGGGTCCATCAGGATGATAGACCTCAGGCCTGGTGTTTCTCTCCTCTCCACATGGTCAAGGAGTATCCTGGCTTTTTCAGGCTTGTCACAAATGACCGTGGAAATGTCAGCTGCAAAAAAAAACCAGCCAAACAAGCTGTTTGCAGTAAATCTTTTTTAATGCAAGACTCTGGCTCATAGCTAACACTATATCAGTTCTGATAGTCACTCCAGGCTACACCAGAAATCCCTGCATACAACACATGCTTCTCTTGCAAAATGAGGAAAAAATGCAATCTTAGCTAACCTAAGTCAATGTCAAAGCTGTAGCTGACATTTATGATTATTCTGGGAGTCAGTTCAAAATATTAAATTGGTCCACACATGCATTAAAAAATCTAGGAGGCAAAATATCAAGCAACACAGGAGTGGGTGGCCATGGAGTAATTCCCACAGCCAGAGCAGCCCTTATTCATGGCTATGCACAACTGGGCATGTGGAAAATGCAACAGAGGCAGCACAGGGACACACGGCTTTTCAGGAACCTCTCTAAGTGAATTCAAGACATTCAGCAAGTATAATCACAATGCCCCATCCCTGGAAGTGTTCATGGCCAGGCTGGATGAGGCTTGGAGCAACCTGGTGTTGGTGGTGTAATGTGTCCCTGCCAATGAAGAGGAGTTGGAACCAGAAGAGCTTTAAGGTCCCTTCCACCCCAAACCATTCTAGGATTCTATGATCATCTGTCTTTTAGAAGCAGAAAATGAACCATTCTGAGCAACAAAACTGAGATCACATCAGTTTTGAATTTACCTGTGTTGACAATGTACCGAATGGCTCCAGGACCTAAGGTGTCATACAGGGGAACCACCACCATGGAATAGGTGTAGCAAGCCAGCTCAGAGATGATCCACTGAAGGAGAACATGGAAGCACAAAGGTGAGAAGGGCCACGAGAGCAGATCTAACTTGAGAACAAGCTAACAGGACAGGAACATTATTAATACGATATCACGGTGGACATAAAATCTCACCTCTGGACGGTTTTGAGCGAAGACGCCAATGAACTGCTTCGTGCATGGCTTGCAGCCCTGCTGCAAAAGGCCTGAACCCAGAGCTTCTGCTCTTTCAGCCACCTGGAATTTGGACAGGAAAATATACATTAAAAAAAGAGGAACATAAACAATACCAAATTAGGCAAAGACTTACAGGGAGGCTCTCAAATTATTGTATTTCCTATCTAAAAATCCAATTTTTATATTATCATGAACCATCATTAGCTGACTAGCAGTTGATGAGGTCGGCAATGCCCCATGGCTTCAGAGTGCCTCAGTGCTGCTTTCAGCAGTGGGCTCATGGCATGGAGGCAGCCCCTGAAAGCTGACACACCCATGTAACACCTGGATGTGCCAGGGTGGGGACACCAGGAAGCATCACACAGTGCAGGAGCAACGCCCTGGTCTACTGTGCAGGCACCCCAACACCCCTTCTTGTGTTGGGCAGGGGAAGAGGATGCACAGTGGGTGAAACATCCAGCTCACCTCCTTGTAGGACAGCCACTGGTAGGGCTGCTTGGGCTTCCTGAACCCCAAGCAGGGGCCATTCTCTGAAAAACACAAGCAGACATGATGAGTTATGGGGAGGCAGTGCCAGGAGTCAACACATGGGGCTACGATGTGGGGGAGCCCTCCAGGAGTAAATCCATAGTTAATGGGTTGGTTCTCCAGCAATCTCCAGCAAATTACCCACACAAGTGCATCTAATGGGAGACGAGCTGCTGGGATCCCCCAAAAAGGTTTCAGTCCTCCCCACTGAGGAGTTAATGAGGCCCCAAACAGCCTCATTAAAAGACACTTCTCCAAAAGCCACATGAGCATTAGTGTCTGATAAGGGCACTCATCCCAAACACCAGCTCCCACTACTTGCGCTGCCTTTTGATTTAAAAAGGTGAAAACTATGTTTAGCCCAGCCTACTCTGGAGGAAGGTAAAACAACACAGAGCAGTGCATGACTGGATGAAAATTTGAAAAGTTTGAGTAATTTGCTAATGGTACCTACTTGCAGGAATCCATTCCTCCATACACCTACCGAGTCCTTAATTTACCCCTGTCTTGTGGGGCAGAATGTGTGCAGATCTACTGAGGTTTTTATGGTACCAAAAATATTAATCTGACCATGACATTGTTGCATCCAATGAGGCAGGACACCGTAAACAGCAGACATGGAAATAGTTATGGTAGAGCAGGGAAGAGTCATCATGGCTTTTTGGAGTGGGAAGTGATGTCTCTCAAGTGTGTGAGGGCTCAGTGACAATACCATTGACCATGGGGTAAGAACATCTGCATGGCCTGGTCCCCACCTCTCCCAGCTTCTGCTCCTAGGCCTCCTCACCACAGTGCTCTCACCGGAGATGCTGAATCCCCTCCTGAAGACCTCATACATGGTCCTGGCATCATCGTAGTAGTGCGTCAGCAGCTGTGGGCTGTCGCCAATCACCGAGCGGCGCGCCCCGGCCAGGCCCTGTGTGAGATGAGGTGACACGAGATGACACAGCCATCAGCACTGCTCAAGGGGTGGGAGATGGGGAAACCCCCACCATAAAGCAGCACACTCCTCAAATGCCAGCAAGACCTCTGTGACTACCCCAAGACCCAAAGGGATGTGAGAGGGGGGACATTGACCTCAGCACCTCAGGGATACAGAGAGCCCTCTGGTCACAGAGGAACACTTGACCCAGCTCATTGTCACTGAGATCACTGATATTTCCCTAGGGAATTTAATAAGGAATTATGGATCTGGAAGTAATGGAGTGGGGATGTGCTGGGGGAAGCAACTGCTCTGGGCTCCACAAGTCTCCAGGACTAGCACCATGAGCACTTTCACAAGGACACCAAGCCAACATGAAGGACAGACTAAGGCAGAGGCCAGCCCCCAGTGCCATGAGCTCAGCAGAGGTGTTTTAGCAGTGGGCAGCCAGGGTGAGAATGACCAAACCAGGACTGCACTGGGAGCCAGAAAAAAAGTCTAACTAAAGCCCTAACCACAGGGAAAAACTATCTTGAAAAATGTAAATTCCTCCCACCCTTTTAAAAAGCTGTTGGAATTAAAGACAATGACGTCTTAGAGGGAACATCACAAAAGGCTTTGAAAATTCTCATCCCACTTTCGGATATTAAAATAAGCGGAGACAATATTCAGAAATATTTCTGTTCTTTAAAAAGAGCCACATCATTAAAGCCTTTCGCAAGGATAACAATTAGTAATTCCTCAGCCTCTAAGCATGGATTCAGGTTTAATTTTTCTTACTATTACCAAGTTTGCAGCACCAGACTCAGCAATGGGCACACATAAAGAGTGCCAGGTGATCTGGTCTCATCAGCTGTTGCCTTTCAGTTGTTTCTCCCATGCAATGGCAGTGCCTCTAATTTTTGGCCATGGATGGTTGAGAAAAGCTAAGATCAAAATTTTACTGAAAATCTAAGAGAATAACATGCTGTATTCTAGTTTTTTAGTTTAGAGAAAAAGGTCAATTAAGAGGTGAAGTGATCCCTGGCACAGTGCACTACTTGGTTGATTTCAGGATGAGGTTGGGGAACTACCAAACAACAACAACAACAAAAAAGCCTTCCTGGCGTCCCCTGTGGACATAGATCTGTAGAAACAAGTCCAGAGGAGGCCACAAAGGTGATTAGAGGGATGGGACACCTACCCTATGAGGAAATGCTGAGAGAGTTGGGGTTGTTGAGCCTGAAGAAGAGAAGGCTCTGGGGAGACCTTAATGAAAGGGGCCTACAAGAGAGCTGGAAAGGGACTTTTTACAAGGGCACATAGAGGTAGTGGCTTCACACTGAAATAAAGTGGGTTTAAATTAGATGCTAGAAATAAATTCTCTCCTGTGAGGATGGTGGGGCCGTGACACAGGTTGCCCAGAGAAGCTGCGGCTGCCCCATCCCTGCAAGTGTTAAAGGCCAGGCTGGATGGGGCTTGGAACAGCCTGGTCCAGTGCCCATAGCAGGAGGTTGGAATGAGATCATCTTTAAGGTCCCTTGCAACCCAATCCATTCTATGACTTCCAGGCATGCAAATCTTGAGGAAAGCCAGCCAGGGTTGCCCTCACCTCGGGGTTGCCCTCACCTCAACTTCTTCCGACTGCATGCGCAGGTCGCAGGGCGGCTTCACGGCCCTGGGCCGGCTGGCAAACCAGTAGGCGACAACAGCCGCGAAGGCGCCGATGCCCACCAGCGCCGTGGCCGGCAGGTTACGGAAGAACTGGCTGAGGTCATCAAACTCGGGGAGCCGCAGGCTCCGCAGGATTTCCTGAGCCTGCATCTTCTCCACCAGCGAAACTGCAAACTCTGCAAGAGCCAGAAGGATGGGTCAGGTTGGGTGAGGTCAGGCTGCGGGTGGGCAGAGGCAGCAAGGGGCTCTGGGAAGAGGAGAACATGCTTTGCCTCATCCAGCCATCACAGACACCCTGCTCTGCTGAGCCGTGGGGCTGCCTGCCAGTGGCCACCCTAACTGAGAAAAACAGCATCTATGGAAGAGACAGAAGAAAGGAGGAAGCATCCGTAGCAGGGTGAGCAGGAACAGACAGCTCACTCCCTAAGGACAGCTGAGTACCAATGTACAGGAGATGATGCAGCTGCAGTTGTCTGGAGTGAGAGATGCTGGGACAAGCTCTAGGATCCAGCTATGATCCCTCAGGGCTGCCAGGACCTTTCTCTGCCTTCCCTGAGCAGGACTGCACAGACAGTTGTGGGGGCTCACAGAGTGGGAGCTGCTCCTGGGAAAGGCAAGGTCACGCTGTGGATCAGGCATCGATCTAGACTCTGCCGCAGCAGGTTGCCTTGCTTTTCCCTTTTGCACAAACAGAAACAGCCACCAGAGAGAAGGAGCCAAGCAGGTGGCTCACTGCTTCAGGGTGAGAGGTCAGGCGTCCTCAGGGGACTCGTGTTTGGCTGTTGAGTACACAAGGAACATTTTAAATAACTCCTGTTTACAATGACAGCCCCGTATCAACTCCTCACTGAGGAGTCCCCAGTATTGGCCAGCCCTCTGAGGGATGAGCCAGCAGGTGCTGCCCAGGGGGAATCCAAACAGCTCAGGTTTCCCACAGCTCTATTTATGACTTTACAAGAGTCAAGGTCTTAAAAAAGTTTTTCAGCCACATAAGCCCAGGCAGCCCCTTTCCTCTCGCCCTCTGGCCTCGCTCCAGCTTGTGGAGCTACATGGCTTCACTTCCATGAAGGTGCCAGGACTTCCCACACAACAGCACCACTAACACAAACCTGCTTTCTTCTGCCTGGGAACAGTGTCTGGGCTGCACTATCCTGAAAGTCCTGAGGGTCAGGACTATCCTCTAGCAGCCTTCTCCTGTGTTTGTGCCAAGTGAGCATTGGGGCTGGCACAGGCCAGGTGGTGAAGACAGGGGCACCCCTTACACAAAGCTCTGGAGAAGGTTGGTAAGATTGCAGAAGAAAAAAAACCAGCATAACAAACAATTAACCTCACTCACTTTTGAGTTGTGAAATGGTGAGGGCAGCAGGAAGGGGACAGTGACACAGAGCCCATGTTCATGGTCATCCATCTCCCCCTGAGAGCTCTGGCCCAAACATGCCTCTGGCCCCATGCTGTTCCCTGATGCTGGCCAACATCCCACAGTCACCTCTGCTCCCAGAGAATTCCCAACTGTGCAAACCCTCTGGGACCACAATCAGCCTCTTCAAGAATGGTTAAACCCCTCCAATAATCACATCCAGACGATGTTACTGGGAAATACCCACCACCCTCCTGAGATTTGAGGACCTTTTCAGAAATCTTCACACGTGATAAAATACTGACTATGCGACTGCAATGATAGGATGAACTGTGAGGGTGGTGAGGCCCTGGCTCAGGTTGCCCAGAGAAGCTGTGTATGCCCCATCCCTGGAAGTGTTCAAGGACAGGCTGGATGGAGCTTGGAGGAGCCTGGTATAATGTAAGGAGTCCCTGGTCATGGCAGGGCAGTTGGAACTGGATGAGCTTTAGGGTCCCTTTCAAACCAAACCATTCTGGGATAAAATGATTCTATGAACTGAGACAGAGTACTGATTTCTCCCCTCAATATATCTCAACACCAGACTATGAAAAGCAGCCTGACAAACACACTTTTACTACAAAAACTGGGAGAGCTTAGCAAGGGAGCTATTAATTTGCCGATGAATTGCCTATTTGTGCAAAAGCATTTCAGCAAGTCCCAATTAAGACTGTCTGCTCCCAGAAACAGCCTGTCCCACCAAAAGCAGCCACCCAGCTTGCTGGTTACACTGAAATCCTGGGAATTACTCCCTCAACAGCAGCCTGTAAATGCTATTTTGTATCCATCTCTGCAGTTAAGTTGAAAATGGAAAGCTGGGAAGATGCCTGTGGGAACAGCACTGCCATGAGTGGGGAGGTGCTTGGCTACAGCCATATGCTTCTGCCCTGCTCAGCTGCAGGGATTGCCTGGGTAGAAGCAGAACCAGGCCTTTACACCCGTCTGGGTCGAGGGCATCCACGGACATCTAGAGCTCATAGCATCAACAGAAGGATCACGAGAGTCAGGGCTGCAATTTCTGTTCACATTCAATTTTGGCACTGCGGAGTTCACACAAGTTGCCTTTTGCAATAGTTAATCCTGGGTTTTGCATCCCGAAGTGATTCATGGTAAGTCCATACTTGATCTGCTCAGAGCAGCCAACCTGCCCTGGGATGGTGACCAGGAAAGGGGCCCAGGTGTGTTTGGGATGATCAGAGAGAACTGCCTCACCCCCTCCCTATAGCTACAGAAAGAGGGGTCAGGGGTGCCTGGATCACGGCCTCCTCTGACAAGTCAAGACAGGCAGGTGAGCACCTCATGGTTCACATGCTCTGGGAATACATTTCTCATGTGATCAGGAAAATAACTAATAGTAATTTAAACCCAGCACAGTTGGGCTGGGTTACCCATCAGCACGGCAGTGTTGCACTCCAGAGTGCACAACAAGCAGCTGCTGCTGTCACCTCGGGCTCAGGATCAGCAGCAGGATGCTCTCCACACCCCTTCTCTACATTTCTGTTACCTTTGTGTCACATTTCTGCTACCTCTTGGCCCCATTTCTGTTGCCAGAAGTGGATCTACCAGCCTGCTGCTGTTCATGTTCCCCACAAGCAAGCAGCCCTGGGTGCCAGCAAGCAGAACATGGCACACATGCATGTGGCACATGGAAACACTGACATTTCCATTCATTCCAAATGGCACTTCACATCACCAGATTTCTAAAATATTCTCATGGCAAAGAAAGGAGAAAAAAATATGCAAGGAAGGACAGAAAAAAAGTGGTTTGGAGGAAGGAAGTAAGTGCTGGAGAAGTGCCAAGAGAGCACAGCCATGGGTAAGAGCTGGGGGTGCCAGCACAGGGGAACTCCAGCCTGGGTCTGGGCTGAGCAGGGCTCCTGCAGCCTTGGGGCAGCCAGCAGTGACACTGGGCTCCAGGTCATCCACCAGCCTGTGTTCACAGCAATCACTCCCAGAACAGGGCTTATTTATTTATATTGGCAACAAACTGCTCTCTTGTACAAATTAGTTTTCATCTTTTTCTCCTGGAAGTGATTCTGTAACTCCAGTCAATGGAGTTCAGTGACATAAGCCAGTGTGGGAACAGCCTCAGGCTACTGGTGTATGCCTAATGCAATTAAAATTTTACTGGTCCTGTGCAGCCATGCAATCACATTCTCCCTACCATTCCATCAGTGCCTGCTTGGGAAGAACAGCCTGTTGGGGTATCCGTATCCTCCTGCCCCCCTGCGTTCACAGTGGGGTGGGGAAGAGGTGGGTGATCCATTTTATCCTGGAAAATGGGCAAAGTGTCCCATCACCATCCCTTTGTTCAAGCCCCAAAAAAAGGCTATTTTACTTCATAGCACAAAACCAAACCCAAATAAGCAGCTTTTCAATATGTCTAAGAGAATTAACTGTTTGCAGTGGGGAACTACAAAGCAGAACCAGTGCCATGCAATGGCTCAGAGCACACAGACCCTCTGCTTCTCTCAGAGCAAGCTGGAATATCCCCTCAGCCAGCAGTCACCATGGATCCGTGTCCTTGGCTACGGCACTGGCTGCTCACTCATTTCACTGAGGAAACAGAATTTACAGGATCTAAAACATCTCAATCTAGACAGGCTGATTTAGAGGGATTTCACGCCAGTGAAACACTACAAGCTTTTTGAACTCTTTTCTCATGTTCAGTTCTGCAGAGCCAGACCCTGAGATTTATAGTTGTTTTCCTGAAATGGGGTCAGTGACAGAAAATTTGCACAAAGAAGCATCCAGCAAAACTTGAAACCACTCTGCCTCACCTTCCTGTGCAGAACAAAAAACATGCGTAGTGCTCTGTACAGAGGGCTTGGGGGACTTTGCAATAGGGATTCAAATCACGAATGGCACTCAAATTATGACTATGTCACTACAAGACAGTTTCCATTTGCCAAGGGGAAAGGGAGCATCAGCATTCCCAGGGATACATAAAGCTATTAGTCAGACTGCATCACTGGAAACCATTTATTTAAATGGAAGCTTTGCAATAATTAACATCTTCATGAAAACATGCACAGAGGCTGCCACAGCAATGCAGGCAGAGGCATTTGGGGATGTTGTGTATTGCTTGCAGAGTATAATCATTCTTATTTTTCCTTTTTCCTCAAACTCCATGTAGGCTCCTGGGAGGAGCCCCTGCCATTAAATGCAGCTCAGTACCTCTGACCTTCTCCATCTTGGCAGGGAGCTCCTGGGACACCACAGGCTGTGAATTCCTAATCACTGCTGTAATTAAAACCAGAGAGGTGATGCCAAGTCAGCCTCTGCTGTGGGGCTCCACAAGTTTTCCCTGTGTGGGCACAGAGGATGAGAAGCCGGATGAGCCTTCAGTCCTCATCCTGAAGCCAGTGTGGGTTGGGGCTAGGCTCAGGTGAGGAAGGGGGACACCGACCACTCTGCAGCAGGCTGCGCTCACATTTCTCTAGATTTTATGGGAACAAGTGATCTAATGAAATCTCCTACTACAGACTATGCTGTGCCTCAGCCACAAAAGCAATACACAGTTTAATCCAAACCTGCAGATCTTTTCTCATTTGTTTTACTTAAACATGAAAATTTGGAAAACTCATGGCACTCGGCCACCTTTCTATTTTCAATTAGTTTGAGATCAGGTCAATTTATTCTGTTTTAATGATTTTACCCTATAGTGTTTATGGAAATGGTGATGCCACGCTTTACAGCAGAACAAAACTAGTGTTAATTACAGAGAGAAAATGCCATTATGTATTTGTTGGGCATTACAGAGAGCTACTGAAAACCTTACAGAACAATTCCCTGCTGTGAGACAGGAAGCCAGGCAGTCTGCAAGCTTGCAAACTGCTTGAGAAAGAGTAAAGGGTGTGATAAACGTAAAGGGGAAAATTGGAACACCAGAAGTGGGGAAAATAGGAACACTAGAAGTATCTGAAACTATGACAGAATCGTTGTGTGGAAATCCAGTAAGCAGCCCCAAAATGAAGCAGGAGACAAGCAATACTTGGCTCACATAATTTTGCAGGACATCTAACAGCTTCTGTCCCACATGCAATTGTGGTATAAACACATGACCACAACACTGACCCAAAATATTTCACTGCTTGTCCTACATCCCTCCAGAGCAGTCTGGGCAGGGGTGACCCCACAGCCCTGACCCACCACACCTACTTGGATGCATGTACAGGGACCCTCTGTATTCTGCAAGGGTTAATCAGCCACACATGGGATTCAGCAATTACTAGGATTATTGATCAAACCAAGGCTAAAACTACTTAAAACTTTCTGAAACCATACCTGCTTCTGCTCCTCTAAAGTGGCCTATCTCACTATAGTCCTTTTCTCCATTTAATGTCTCTCACCTTCAGACACATCACCCTAAGCCAATCTCTCACAGCCTCCACATGATGTATCACTGCTTTGATTTTTGGGACAGCACATTTTCATAAAAACTGTGTTTTCCATTAAAAAAATGCCCCCTACCTAACCAAAACCAGACCAAACTGAGCTCTTACAGGTGTTTAATTTTACCCACTGAGAGAAATAATTGCCTCTCCAGTGCACAACCACAATTACTGTGTTTTACTTAAATCACACAATTCTTTGCAGGGTCAAATAATAAGAGAGGACTCAAAGCCAAGGCATTTGGCCTCACTGACTGTGGTTCCACTATAACTCAATGAGTTATAATTGCGAAGGGGAAAAAAAAGAGGGGAAAGAAAATGAAATGGTTTTGAGATAAAATTTCTTTTTTTGGATTATTATGCCGGTGCTCAGGCAACATAAGAGAGCGTGAGAGGCAATGGATAGCAAACAAGGGAGGACAGACACACAGTGCCTGTGAGGCTGTGGCACTTCTTTGGGAAGCAGATGCTAGAGAAGCACCCCATGATCAAGAAATGTTATAAAAGCAGTTTATAACTTTCATATTCTATTTTTACTAACAAAGAATATCCTTCTCCCTTTCCTTTGAGAATCAGACCCATCCAATCTGCGAAATTGGCCTTTTGCCAACATGACTGTTAAAGAGCAGGGTTTCAATAGTACCCAAACCTCTTTAGCTCCAATTGCTTTCGTGGCAGCAGAGCCAGCTGGGGGCTCGGAGCACCCCGAACTCCGGGTCTGGGGCACGGGAGCAGACATGGGGCTGCAGCAACACCATGGGGACTGTCCCCATGCCCCTGCCTCCCCACCCACCTTCTCCCAGTGCCCTCCCTCCCACTCAGCAAGGCAGAGTTATCCACAATGGAAAAAGGCTTTGCATCCAGGTCAAGCCTTGGATCTGTAGGAAAATAAGGCAAATAAACTTTATGGCAAGGAGGCGAGCAGTGCTTTCCTGTGTTCTCTGGTGACTGAGTGAGTGAGTGGGGAGAGCACAGAGATGGATGATAGAGACCAGCTCAGCATCAGCATGTAATTGGGGCTGTGGTATGAACTTGGCCCAGTGGTGTATTATTTTTTTTGGAGAGACAGGCAGTTTCACTCAGGACAGAAAGAATGTCTCAGTGAAAAGACTGCTAAAGTACTGGGTCCCATTTATACATAGTATTTACACACATTATATATCTGCATGCATGCATGTAAATGCTTGTGTGTGCATGTGCATATATATAAAAAGCAGAATTTCCCCCTACTCTGTGTGACTGATGATTAACAGCACTAATTGCATAATACCATGTGCCCCTAGCATTACTGTAGAAACACCTCACTCCTTAAAAAACTCTAAATAAGTAGCTGGTGCATTAACAGCCTGGGTGTGACCATGGCACCACATTTCCCCATGGTTCCCCTCGGGCTCACTAATGGCAGACAGTGCTAATGGCCCACAGCACTGGGCTCAGGGGCTTTGCTGACCCTCCAGCTTCCATCCACCTTCCTGACAACCCCAACCCCAAAGGTAGGGCACAGAAAAAGATGGGAATCTCCAAGCAATCAGAGGAGCAGCACTGGCCTCTGCTCCCTCCTGCTCTGCACTGCTGAGAAATGTATTTGCAAAACACAAGATCTTTGCAAGCATCCACTAAAAAGGGAAAAATGCTAACAAGGAGCTCAATGTCCTGAAAGAGAGCAGTAATCACACATAAATAGAAGTATTTATCTAAAATATCTACAGCGTATTGGTCCCTTGCCTAGAGAAATTATTCAATAAATAATTCAGTGCTATGCAGAGATTTTACTTTAGACATTTGAGATCTTTCAGAGAGCAAAATCCAGCCCCCAGCTGTCTGGAAATGCCCCTTGCTCAGAGCCATGCATGGACCACCAACTCATCCTCATCTCTCTGCACGGGGTCCCTCTTCATGCACTGATACCAAATCCTCATGGAAAGCCCTGTCCTCCATCCCACTCAGCACAGCTCAAACATATGAACCAACATAAAAATACCTTTTGCACCCCTGAGCAGAGCAGTGTAGCAGCCCTCAGAAGCCACTATGACTCACACATATGGAAAACCCATGACTGGGAATCTGGTCCAAATCTACCACTCCTCTGGATAACAAAGCATCAGGAAGCCAGTGCAAGCATTTTAAGTTTCATACCAAAAGGGAAAAGCTCAACAACTCTGCTGTCTCTGAAGCCTATCAGTTCCCTAAGGCACAGTAACAAAAAAGCTCCTCTAACTGCTGAAACATCCTTAAAAGGTTACCCAGCACCGGCATGAACCAGAGCCATGAGGTTTCATTGACCAGGCTAAAAACCTCACCCTGTGATAGCAGAGGATGGAGTTCAGATAGGAAAACCTACATGGGATATTTTTGCACCCAATATCCTCCACATCATATTCCTCTTGTTCCCCTTATGCCAGTGTAGCTTCTGTGTGCTCACCTCAAGTGAGCTCCGGCCATTCCTTCAAGCTAAAACATAACTCAGTCAGAAGGAAAAGCAAACCACCAAAGTTGTGGGGTTTTCTGGCTGTCTCCAGCTCTCTGGAGCCTGCTCACACAACTGCGCCAAAATCAGCACAGGGGCTGCAAAGTTCCATCTGGGGAAACCAGAGCCTGATCCCTCCCCATTGGCTTCCCTGGCTCACAGGCACCATAGTCCACAGGAGCATCCCATTCAGGTGACTAAAGCAGGAGAGAATTTGCCACTCAGCCTTATGGCAAAGCTTGCAGGTGGCAGTGAACCCTGCACATGTTTTCTGGGCTCATGCTGAAGTGCCATGTGCTGCTGGCATTGTCCCACGGGGCTGGATCCTGACAGTGCATCGTGGGGCTGCTTTTGCTTGGGCTGGGGCTTCGTTCTGGACACTGCCCACAGAACATCTGCAAACCTCCCCCCTTCCCAGAAGTACACATAAGTAATTGTCAACTTCAGTTCTTGTGAAGAATGAGGTTTGTTGGGTTGGGTTTTGGCTTTTTTTATTTTTTACTGACATTGATGGTTGATTGTCCCATATACTATATGATTCCTCAATACTCTGTGTCAGGCAGCAAACAAACAGCTTAAAGAATGGCATAAAAATAGTTATCTGGGGCAGAGTACAAAGAGAAGCACTGAATGGAAAGGGAGAAGGGAGCTGCACCTCTGACAGCTGACTTGGCAGAGCGGAGATTGAAGGTGCTTTGCAAAGAGCTGGATGGCTTGTTGCCAGGGAAAGTTTTGATGTTTGCCTTTCAATGTTGAATTTAAATAAACATTAGTATTGTCTGTAGAGGCCCTGGGCTAAGAGCCCCAGTCACCTGAAGGCTCTGCAGCAGTGTCAGTGCTGGGCAGTGCAGAGGTGCAGGGACCACAAGGGGACTTACCTTCAATGCACCCAGGTGGGATGTACTCTCCTCCTCAGCTCACTGCCTGGCTCATTTTCAGTCTGTCCACATGAACATGCCATAGCCAGGCCCTCTGTGGCCATCTCACTCTACAAAGCCCCTAGCCCATGGCTGGGTGGAGGCAAGGAGATTTTGGGGTACAATGCCAGGCAGGGAAGAAGCTGGTACCACAAGCACACATTGCCCTGGCTGTTGAGGGCTGGCTCTGCTGTCCCCACAGCAGGTCACTGCCAGACAAGGACACACGTGCAGGCAAGTTCCTGCACTGCCAGTTCCCACCTCTCCATGACCATTCACACCCTGCCCTTGGCTGCATCTGGAGGGTCACTGTGTGAGACTGGTGACAGTGATACAGGGACAGCTGAAGGGAGAGCCCTGGCCCTGGTTGCTCTCCTGCTGCACACACAGACTGCAGAGGTCTGGTTCCTGCTGGCTTCTGGCAGGGTAGGATGGATGACCCTAACCCACACCACTGCTGGACTGGGCCATGAGGGGCCCCTCACCTTATGCCCACACTGGGGCACATGGTTATTGGCACAGAAATAACTGTCCTGCTATAGTATCAGAAAAAGTGGTTAGTTTATAAGCAAATCCCCACCTGGCATGATCAGATGGCATCCTGGTGCCAGGGTGGGGTCATGCCCTCCCTGCACGGCTCCCTTACCCACCACACACCCACCTCCACCCCTGCCTGGAGCACAGCTTGGTGGTGCCCACACAGGCTGGGATGCCCCACCGTATTCCAGGCCTGCCAGGGCAAGGAGTCCTCCTGACCATCTGCCCCTTCCATCAACTCCCACACCCACCCTGCCTTTCCCAGACATCAGCACAAATATTTGTGCACCAGTCCAGGGGTACTGATCCAGCTGCAAACCTTTTTGGGTTCATTGCTGCCGTTTCTTTTGGCAGCAGTACCAGAGTAAATGGTTTCTGAATAACACTCTGAGGATCCTGCCAGCCAGTTGCATTCAGGCAAGCATGGGAGTGCTTCATCGAAAGTGGCACAGAAAACTAAACAAGCTCATAACAGAAAATCTTCCATAATGCTTAGGACATGACACAGTGGCATGCCCAGAGTTAGTCCTGCAGAGGACAGGGAAGAACAGGAATGTTTTGAATACCACTTCCAAGCCAGGTGTTAATCTGCCTTGTCTCTCTGACAGCTCAGACTGGATCAAAACACTTACTTGGTCAAACTTCAATTCTGTGTTGCCTTCAGCAATATAGTTATGTAGCAAGTGTTCACAGCAGGGCTAAGCAGGCCAGACTGCAGCTGGCATTGCTTCCAGCCATGAAGATCCTGGAAATTTGGCCTGTTGCTGTCTGCAGGAGGCTGCCTGTGCATTATCACACCACAGATTTTCATCTTCTGCTGCAGATGTAGAAAGAGATCTCACAGTTTGGGCTGTATCATAGCTAAAAACTGCCTTTATTATTATAAGGAGCAATTCTCTTTATGCCAATCCTACAGCTTGAAGAGCTCCAATACTTACTGACCTGCCACTGCAGTTAAAGCAAAGCCATAAGAAAAAGGAAAGGCTCTGCCAGCTCTGTGTCAAACACATGCTCACGAAGACAGTATTACAACTGTCACACTGGAAACTGAAACGAGAAAATGACATCAAAATGGGAGCTTACAAAAAAGTAACAGTAGTGTCACTAACTATAACAAATACAGTTGTATCCTTCTCTTGGCGTAAGCTGACTGTAATTAGACCAGGTTAGTTAACAAGAAAGTGCCCTGCAAGTTCATGGAATCACAAATGTGTTGGAAGAGATAATGAAGATCACCCAGCCATCCCCCACACAGTGGGCAGAGATGCCCTTCACTAGGTCAGATTGCTCCGGGCTCCATCCAACCTGGCCCTGTAGTTGTAGTGCTTTTCTAAAGGACCCTGTCGGCACAGATGGGAAGGAGTGAGGGGGTACCAAAGGTTAAGTACACATGGAGAGAGCAGAGTTCTATCCAGACCCTGTGCACACAGAACTGTGACTGCCTGAATCCACTCCAAGTTTTTTCCCAAAACAAACCAGAAACTGAAGGCAGCTTTGAAAGTTGTTCAAGGCTTATTTGGCAACCTTGCAGTGCAGTAAGGGGCAAGAAAACAAAGAGGCAGGCCGTGTGCCAAAAACCCAAAGGAAGACAACTGCCCCCTCCCACTGCAGGTGGGGGACAGCAGCAGGGACAGCAGCCAGGGCAGGAGCAGCGTGATGCACAGCCTTGCCCGCTGCACAGACCTGCCGGCTCCTGCCGTGCCCTCTGCCTGCCTGGGCCCTGTGCCAGTAGCCTCCAGTCAGAACTGAAACACACTGCCTGCAAAGAGCCAGAGCTTCTCAAAATAATCTCTTCTGTGCTCAAGAGTATCACCATGCTTTTAAAGGAACACAACTTGATGTTTCTCTCTTGCATGCTATCAGTAAAAGCAGAGTGATTACTGCAGAAAGGGTCTTGGTGTTAGGGACACTCTCACTGCCCAGGTGCACAAGGTTTTCCCAGGAGGCCCCACAGTGCACACAGCCACCTCTGCAGCTGTACCCGGGGCCACGCCTGACCCACCACATGGTACACCTCCAGGAGCAGGCAGGAACCCTCCACCTTCCAGGAGGCTCTCTGAAACTGCTGAAAGCATCATCCTCCCATTCTCTTCACATCCCCAACCTGCTCTGTCCCCAGCATGCCGAAGGATGGGATGCACCAGCAACAGGCACATACACAACACAGCAAACAAGAAACCATACTATGTCCAGATAGGGGATTTCATGGCAACAGATAAGGTTTTCATGTTCTGTCCCTGACACCAAGGTGCTCTCACACCCAACACAGCAGCAGGCTCTTCCCATGTGGATGGAGTACACTCATGGTTCTATGCTTGAGGAAAGTGTGAATGCACAGCATGGAATTAGGAACAACATCACACAGTACACTGAATGCTTGCAACCCACCACTGCTGCATAGCTTTAGCAAAGGCAAGTTTTGTCACCAGCCCCGGGAGATCCCTCAGGCAGAGACATACATTGCAAAGAGCCTGCGCTGACGTCTGGGTGGCTGAAAGTTGAGACACAGAAAGCATAGAAACCAGCAGGATGTCACAGAATTCCAGAGTCATTTAGGTTGGAAAAGCCCTCTAAGATTATCGAGTCTAACCATTCCCCCAGCACTGCCAGGCTTGCCACTAAACCATATCCCAAAGTGCCATATCTACACATTTGTTAAATCCCTCCATGGATGGTGACTGCACCATTCTCCTGGGCAGCCTCTTCCAGAGCTGAAAAAGTCTTCTGGTGAAGAAATTGTTCTTACTATCCAACCTAAAGTTCCCCTGGGACACCTTGAGGTCACTTAATCTTGTTCCTCCGTTTCCTACTTGGGAGGAGACCAACCTCCCCAGCTGGCTTCAGCCTCCTTTGTGGAGTGATAAGGTCCCCTCTGAACCGCCTTTTCTCCAGGCTGAGCTCCCCCGGCTGCTCCTTATCCAGCTTGTGCTCCACACCCTTCCTCAGCTCCGTTGCCCTTCTCTAGACACACTCCTGCACCTCAATGTCTTTCTTGGAATGAGGGGCCCAAAACTCAACACAGGATTTGAGGTCAACCACAACTAAACAGGTGTGCCATGCTCCACAGAGCTCCCGCTGTGGGAAACAAGCCCTGATATGTAGGGTCAAGAGACTGGGGCAATGAACTAAGAGGTGCAGAGTCCTCCAGGGAAGCCCCAGACGCCAGGCTCTGTTTCTGCATCGCAGTGAACTTGCCCCCACGCCTGACTGAGTGCAGGTCCCGCTGATCCCAGGGCTGCCGGAGAGGTCTCCAGCCCTCAGGGCTGTCACCCCGCGCTCTGGAGCTTGCAGCCCACGCGGGACCTACGGGGCAGTCGCCTCCAGCGCTGGGAACTCCAGCCAGAGCCGGGCAGGAGCTTTTCCACCGCTGAAGCTGCTGGAAACGCGCAACAACGGGAAACTGCCCAAGCCACGTGCCAGTGAGCCCCCAGGAGCTGTCCTGCATCGCCCCCGCGGAACGAGCCCACCCCCCAGCAGCACCGGGGTCCCTCTGCACCGCAGCTCCCCACCGCTCGGCTTTTTGCGGCTTGGCTCTGCTCGGCATCCCGGAGCCCGGCTCCGGTGGAGCCTGCGGGCCCCCGGGACCCGCCCGGAGGCCCCTGGGATGAGGGTCCCGTCTGGAGCCCCTCGGGCCCTCCCAGACCCACCCGAGCCTTGCCCGGAGGCAGCTCCTGGATCCCGCTCGGTGTCCCCCCGGGCTCCTCAGAGGCACAGCGATAATAACAATGAAACCCCCGCCGGGACTCACCATCCGCCGGTGCCCCGGTCCCTCTGCTGCCCGGTCAGCTCATGGCCGGGGCTCTGCCCTCCCGATCCCCGCACAGAACTGCTGACTCCAGGGCGTCCCTCCCCCTCCCATCTGCAAACGGCTGAAAGAAGTTAAGCTTGGCTAATATCGGCTTAGGCTGTATTAGCGCAGCAGCAGCAGCGATGCCCGCTGTAACCCTTGAGGTTCCACATGCCGGCGATGGGAGCCGCCTCACAGAGAGGAAAAACCCACCCTCTCCGCTCCTGAATATTGCAGTATTTTCGCACATCTCTGTCATACTGGAGGATTTACAGTACAGGCTCGAAGCAAGGCTTTTGGGTGTAAAACTGTAAAACCTTTCTGCAAATGCACAGTTTAAAATTAGAAACAGCTTTTCTTTT
>VXBC01004061.1:368178-445070 GCA_013399945.1 Ploceus nigricollis | reverse complement strand
CCAGAGGCCGCTCCGCAGGGTTCGGGCCGGTACCACCCTGCCAAGGCGGGGAGCGGGTCTTTCTCCGCACCACCCGCTGCGGAGAAAGAAAGGAGCCGGGAACCAGGGAGAGGAGCGGGGAGAAGGACAAACCCGGCTGCCGAGGCGGGTCGGGGGAGCACTCACCCAGCAGCAGCCAGCCGGAGNCAACATAAAAACCCCGGGGGCAAAAAAAAAAAAAAAAAAAAAAAAAAAAAACCAAAAACCCGCAATCTGTGTGTGATACTAAATATATGGAGAGAGGAGAGAAGAGCAGGTTTGTGCTCTTGACTGTTCCCTGAACAAGCTAGTTGTAAAAAACCTGATGTCCCAGCTCCATGGTACATGAAGGGCTTTGCAGAAGAAGGTGCTAAAAGGGCTGCACCAGTGGTGAGAACACATCTTGCCTCCCTCTGGGAATCAGAGTGCCAGTGGAGTAAACAGGATGGGAGTGCCAAAGGAGAGAAGAGACGCTGTCCTTTTATTCAGCCCTTTGAGTCACTAACATGGCAGGTCTGCACAGCAGGCAGAACTGCCTCTTCCAAGCTGTGATATGCAGCTGTTTAACTCTTTGGGAACATAGGCCAAGATACACCAATAAAATTCCCTGCTTGTACCAGGAATTAGCACTAGTTCAGGTATGATTACAGCTGTGAAGGGCACGCATTTCCTTTGCAGATAAAAGCTTTTGGTTTTCCCAAAGGTGAAAATTAAGCATATGAAAATGAAGAATTTCTATTCCATGGCAAAAACATTTTCACCATGTCATTTCCTTCTGATTCAATATGGGAAGGATCTAGAAAAACTTCCTGTGTACAGAAGCCCAGCAGCTGATTAAACCTGATGTAATTTGTATTAGAGCCATCACTGCCCACTCCTGAAAGCTGTTATAAAATTGTCATGTCCCTTTTTGTCAAGGGCTCTTTGTCTTTCAAGACAGAAAACTATAATCAAGCACTCTAACAAGTGAGCTGGAAACCGAAGAGAACTGTATCTGCTTCCTCAGACTGCAATTCTCATAGTAAATGCCTCTAAAGCAATTGGGACTTCAGCTACACCTTCAAGTGCCATCAAATCAAATATAACAGCTATGAAATAGGACTTGGCAAAATAATTTCTACTGTCATCTGTTTTGCTTGAGAGTGAGATAGATTATAGATTAAATATTGCACAATCTAATTTACTTAAGAACGTTTGTAGCCTATTCCTACAGCCTTCTCTTTCTTGAGAACGAAAAACAATTTCTACGCCAAGTTTTACCTGCCTCTCTGTGGCAATTTTTGTGTTGCAAGGCTGTTATCATGTCTCATCTTCTGCAGGCTACCTGGATCCTACAGTTCCTGTGTCTAAGCAAGCCCAGACTTCCCCCTGAACCACCAGTATCATTACATGAGCCTTGCTTCTGGACTCCTGAAATCTGTTAGCTGGAAATCGCAATACTGAAGCTAACAGATACAACGAAACAAATTGTCTTAGAAATATTCAAGGCCAGATGGGACAGGGCTCTGAGCAACATGACCTAGTTGAAGATGTCCCTGCTCAGAGCAGAGGAGTTGTACTAGATAACCTTTAAAGGTCCCTTCCAACTCAAAATATTCTATAATTCAGGATGTCTTGATCTTTGAGGAGATGAGTATTTTAAAATAATACTTCCTTAGGGAAGTTGAGGGATCAGAGGAAACTGGCTGAAGAGTATCAGCTCCCAAAACTTCACTAAGATTGATGCAAACAGATCTGTGCATGCGGTTGCACAATGAGTCCTGGAAACACCTTTTGTTCATCTACCATGGGAGTGAAGATCATTAGCACGACAAATCCCACCTGGACCTCCATGCCCTTGCTCTGGGGAGCCGCAAGGTGTCTGCCTATGCTCTGCAAAGCAGGGCTTTCCAGCAGAGATGCTGACCTCAGCATCTCCTGCAGCAACTCCTCCAAGCCCTACACAGATTAAAAAAAGACAAGTGACTTCCTGTGTTTCACCACAAACTTCCTGCCTCTCTGCAGAGTTCTCATAAACCTTTCTCTAATTCTTGGCTTTAAAACCTTTGCTAGCTTTCTACTTCTCTGTAACTACAGTCCAAGGCGAACTTGGCTAAACTGATTATCAAAAGGTCCACCTACAGTTTTCTGAAATTGTCCACACCTCAACAGCAGTTTAAGTGCTCTCACTTACTGGTATAATAGTAATGGATGTTCTGCCTTTGGAGGTGTCACGGTGACAGACACCTGTCATAATGATGCTAAAATTTTCCATGCTAGGAAACCACCCAGAATCTTATGATTCACAGAAGTGCCCCAAGTCACTACTACACCAGGGCTATCTCTCCTGCAGGGGACCTTCAGCCACCAAGATATTAAAGCCACCACCAGCATGACCTTCCTAATAGTCAGAGCAGAGGGCAACATCAGGAAAAAATTGGCCAAGGAATCTGAGCTTACACCTGTCTGAAGTATGTTAAGTTTTCCAATCCACCCCAGAAGCTGTTACTACCAGAACTCTCATCTCTTCTGTTTGCATCACAGCCTAGGCTGGGTTATAGAGAACAGGCACTCTATCACCTCCCCATGAATACAAAACAGTTCCTGCTTGCTCTCACAATTAGATACAGTAACATTAGCCTAGCTGGGAAGAAATTAGTTTATTTCTTGCTTGAATATATTTATGTGTCTATTCAGTAGTCCAATATAATCATGATTATATTGGACTACTGAATAGACATATAAATATATTGTTACTTGACTCAAGTAACACTAATATAAAAAACCTTCAGAAGTATTCCATTCTGTTAAATATTTTAAAAAGCTATGAAATATATTTCGAGCTGGGATTTACATGATTTTTATTTCAAATTTTTCAGTCTGTCCTCATTCCCAACCAGCTGGTAAGTAGTTACTATGGCAGCACCTAATGCAGAGTGACTCAGCACTCCCTCACATTCCAGTAGCAGCGCTGTCTACCCTTCTGGTTTCTTATTATTATAACCTTATCTTCTCCTTATTGTTTCATTGCAGAATTATGAAGTTTAAAACATCATTCTTTCCTTGTGAAACTCAGCATTTATTGGTGGAATCAATGCAAGGATCTGCTAAATAAAGATCATACCTATTCAGGATGCTATTTTAGCTTTCCTTTTGTGTTGATCACAAAGATGTTTGAATTGTTTCCATAATTTCTCAGTGTTTCTTTGGAGCTTTATATTGCCAAGTGAGCTTGTCTCATATCAAACCACAACACACCTGGCTCCAAAATATCCCTGTCTGATTGTGAGCAGAAGCTCCCCTTCCCTTTGTTAATGTTGAAAGCTCCTTGCTTTCTTTTCCTGCGTTTTTTTTTAAATTTACCTTGCTTTCAAGGTTGTGTTTACACCTTGGGTCTCCTCCATTCTCCTTTCTTTGGATTTCAGTTCAACCCAGGGGTGACTGGCCAACCAGTTACCATTATTACCAAAACTCTTTGAGTGTGACCATCAGCCAATTCTTTATCTACTACAGTCATCCAATTTATCAAGTCTAAGAGCATTAAACGGCCACAAGTCATCAACTGGCAAGTCATCAATTTAGAAGATTTTTTTTTTATAACAGTGAAACTTGCGAAGTCTGTGGTTTACCATTTCATGGTTGGATTTCCCCAGAGCTAGGAGGGTGTGAACTCTCCCATCATGGAATTTTCTGTCATTGAGGTAGTTGTTTTACTGTATTATGACATTCTGGAAGAAAGTGACTTTAAAGTGGCTGGCTGGGGATCTCAGCTGAGTTAGTTTCTCAACTTTAATTTTCTAAAATTGAAGCTGATAGATTTATGACAAATAATATAGCAAATATATGTGGGAAGAGTTAAGGTATTTTTTCAGTACACTTTATGAGCATTAAGACAGTTATTTTAGACCTGGAATGCAAAAACATGTCTGAGGAAGAATAATTAATTTTTCTCTCTAGGCCTGCAGGCATGTTTCACTTTTTTCTCAGCTATTGCAAGCCCTCCCAACCCTGACACCACACAGGAAGCTGGAGGCCCTTCCCACCGGGTGTGCCCCTGCTCGGGTGTTTGCAAAGACCCGATAAATGAGGCGATCGTGGCTGGGGCATTGCTGGTCCCCGGGGGCTCAGCCGACACATCCAGCACCACGGACAGCGGCAGCTCAGTAATTATCCTTATTCATTAACAAACCCGTTCCTTGCCCCATTAAATCACTGGCGGTTCTGAGGGACTCCCTGCTGTATTCCACATTATTCCCAACATTAGAGATAGTGTGGCAGCAGCTACACTGTTGCTTGTTGCCACAGAGAGCTACAGGCACAACTTTCCCAGGCATTGTCCTAGGAAAGGCTGGGAGAAGATCAGAGAAAAGAATGATAAACAATTCTTATCTTCACTTGCTGCACCTGTTGTTGTGAACATGTGGAATGTGTTATGGAGATTTGCTTACCAAAGGGTGATTTCTTAATTAGCCAATGGTGATGGTGTTTGGATTCAAGGACCAATTGGATTCACCTGTATTGTGACTGTCTGTAAGGGTGATGGGCTTCTTAATAAGTATAGTATAATAAAGTGATTAATCAGCCTTCTGAGAATCATGGAGTCAATGCTAAATATTACCCAGCTGGGGGCCTGCGGTGACAAGATAGCAACAATGATTAATATGTTACCCTGGAAGTTGCAGTTGCTCCTTCCTTGTCTTCTGCTTCATCACCAGCCTCCTCTTCTGCCCTTTTACTTTTTCCTGCCTGTGGAAGAGAAGATATTTAAGTCCATTCTGCACCAGACTAATAGAACCCTTTAAGTTAGTAAATGCTTTTGAGATAATCAAGCCCACCACTAAGCCATGCCCTCAGGATGTGCCGCAGCTACACCTTTCAAATCCCTCCAGGGATGGTGACTCCACCATTGGCCTGGGCAGCTTCTGCCAGTGTCAGAAATGTTTCCTAATAACCAATCTAAGCCTCCCCTAGTGAAACTTGAGGCCATTTTCTCTTGTCCTGCTACTTGTTCTGTGGGAGAAAAGACCAACCCCACCTGGCTCCCAGCTCTTTTTTGGGAATTGGAGAGAGAAAAAGTCCCCTCTGAGATGCCTTTTCTCCAGGTTGAGCCCCTCTAGCTGCTTCTCATACTCCCCAGCTGTCATCTCATATAGATGATTGGGGGCCTTTGCCTAAGGGCTGGAGGCAGCAGGTATGCTCAGGATGAGCATGGATTTATTTACCAGAGGGACAGCACACAGATCAGTGCTATCTGGCAGCCCAATTCCAGATGAAGAGCTAGGACTGCCATTACAATAAATCTGTTTTGCATCTCATAGCCAAGAGAATGGTTCCAGTGGCTGCTGAAAGCTACACAAACATGCTACATGGTGCCAACTCTCCATACCTTCCTGACCTTGAAGATTTAGATAAATGTATTGTGGCTAAATGAAGGGACAGAATGTGAAACAATTTACCAAGTGCAAATTTTTGTATGTCTCATTAATTTCATAAAATTTCACCTATGCATCACTGTTAGCTGAGATTAACGACCTTAGTGCCAAAATCTTCATGGCTGTAAGGAACAGGCTAGCGACAAGACCTCTACTCAACTATTCATAGGAAAACTCAGCTGATTGACTGTGAAAAAACAAGGAAAAATAGAATATTTCATTTTGAGGATACAGAAATACCAACAAGCATTAGATTAGAAGTGGTATGATGGCCTAGTTTGTTCTTTTGGCTTCTGTTTACATCCGTTCATTCTCTGACTACTTCTGGTGGGGTTATGCAAGGAGTGCACAGTTGCTAATGCTGCTCTGCTGCTGCCCCAGCTGCAAAGACAAAGCAAAAAGAGGTATTTTAGAAAAAAGCCAAATTCCAGACCCACTCTTCCTACATTGTAGTAAGAAGGGAGAAAACAAGTAGTTCTATTATGGTTGTTATGGAACACATGAACATATCAGAGTTTGACAGAAGTCATTTAATCCCATAACCTTTCATGCCAGCTATGCTGAAATCACATTAGGAAAATAAGTGATATTCACTTAACCTCTTCTGGCTTAGAGGACATACTCACAGCTCAAATCCAAAAAGATCCTGTCAATAAAGCAGAGCAAGCTCTGGTCACACTTCTGCTGTGCCCAGAAGAGCTTAATGCTGCTGCAGGAAATTATGTTACACCTCCATCAGACTGGAAGCAAAGTTTCAACCTCTTTATATAGATATAAACATACACTGTAACGACCTTTGAGCTTTCTTTAGACAAAAGCTCTTCTCTTTGGATGTGGATAATGAACAAATGCAGGTATTGTGGTTCAGCTTGCAGCTTATGAGCCACACCTCTAAAGTAAGTAAAGGACAAAGCCAAGACCTGAGCATATCCAAAAGCTCAGAACTCCTCAGCTTTAGGTGGAGTTTTAAGTGATATCTAATGTATATTAAATAATTTTGCCACAGATTTTGGCTGGAGGCAGCTGAATGCTGACCTGTTCATGGCAGAGTTGTGTGGGCAGTGAGGTTGTGCAGTGGGTGCAAAGCAAATGACTGTTCCTGCTGGAGAGCCATTGAAGTGTCAACCCTATTATTTAAAAAGCATCCAGGCTCTTTCAATCTGTAAGTGCTCCAATAAAGCACTGTGCTTCACCAGCCTGTGTAAGCACAGGCTCAGCACAGAGAGTCCTCATGGCCACATTTTGCCATTGATCCATGATGTGACCGTGTCAACAGCAGCAGACTGGCAGAGCAGGGCAATGAGCTTTCCACCTTGTTTCCTCCTGTAGCAATCCCTTTTTGATTTCTGGTTTTGAGGAAGATGCCATCTGCTGTCAGAAGCTCATTCAGACAATTGGAAGAGAGTCAACTCCAGTAAAAGCACCAGAAGTCAAAGAGCTGCAGAAGTATCCCCATTGAGAGTGTAGACCTTTAATAAAAAAATTATTACTACCTATCATCTCACATATTTATTCATTATTTTCTGTTAGCTTGTACTCAAATGGAACATCTTTTAAACAAGCATTTGTGTTGCAGACAAAAAGCCCTTTAGCCCAGTCTATCATGGCTTTTGATGTCTTTGCCTTCTTGCCGTGATCATCTGCCAGCTGCCTATTTGAGCTGGTTTAATTAAAAGATAGAATTGATTGGTCATGAAATTTTTATAATAGCAAAGAATTTAGAAAACCATTCAAAAACAAAGGCAAAAGAGGTATGAATATCAGAGCTGAACCTTAATATGGTCTTTTAGAAGTACTGTAGAAGCATCAGCAATGACTTTGTTGCACAGGGAAAACTCACTACTTACCAAGGTAATATAAAAGTAGCTGTTACCTAGGAGAAATAATAGATTTTTCTAAATAGTAGATTTTTCATTAATATTTTGAATCAAATATTATTTCTTGAAAGGGAGTAAAATAGACTGTATGGTCTAATAAAATAGATGTAAGGGAAACAAATCCCAGTCTCAATGAATGGATGCCAGACTGAACGTGCAAAAAGGGGGCATAAATAAAACGAAAGTGATGAGGGGTTTGGATCACTTCAGTCAAAGGGAAAAGTCATTGCAAGAAACAATTAATTACTCACCAAGTCCATGTTTCATCAGCAGTATTTAAAGCCAGAATTAACAAAGACAAGCAAAGACTTGCATTGCTTTATATCCTCTGAAAAAGGAGGTGGATGAAATCTGAGGAGTGGGGTGATGCCAAGTACTCTCTGAATTTGAGTATGAGGCATCATAGTAGTGTCTCACAGTGATGAGTGATTGGGCAAGAAGATGGCACAAAAACCCCAGTGGTGGTAAGTAAAGACATGCACCCAGGAAATATAGCCCATATAGGTACAACAGAGAGTGAGTTGTTTTTTTTTTAATGACATGAGGAATGTTTCTGTTGAGCTAAACTCTTTACACCCTGGAGTGGTATCTCAGGTCACTGCTGCATGCAAGCACATGATGCTCTCCATAGCAAAGTGCTCTGCTTTCCAGAAGGCTTTTGTTTTCCATTTATGTCAGTATTTTGAAAACACCTCTTGAATGCTAAAGCATCTGCCTTTAAGCACACAAGAGACCTCAAGATCTTTTCCTAATACAGATCAAGCCATTCCTTGGAGAGCAATGTTTCCTTCTGCCTTCCAGGGGAGCAGAGTGGGAGCAGCTGGAAGTGCCAGCCAGCAGCGTTGAAGCAAAAGGCATGTTGTGCTGCCTGTGGCACTCCTGGATAATGATGGTAAAGGCACTTTCTGCTGGTTGTTTTTAAAGTAGCACACTTACTCCCAGAACCTACTCCTTTTTTCCCAAGGGTAAGAGGTATTGGAATGCAGTAGTTTATTAGACAATCAAATGAGATCTAGAAACCTATTTCTCAGTACTCAGATGTGGAAAACCAGACTGAAATCCTCACAGCAACTTGAAAATTCCCCTTTTTTTCCCCTAAACAGAACAAACTGACATTGATCCATATTTGATTTCTAACCTCTGTGTTGTCACATCAGCTTGCCTGCAGCCATGGTGATGCTGCCATGGGCCCTGGCCTGCTCAGTGTGTGCCGATGGGTATGGGCTGTGTGCTGCCCTCTCCATAGCTCTGTGGGGAAAGCAATATGGGAGACACAGAGAAAAAACATCCTGGTTGTTTGAAATGAGTTAGAAATAAGTGGTCTGCCTTGTTTGTTTAAAACTAGCATAGCAATTCTAAACATTGATGTTCCTCTCAGCTGATCTGGAGATGTCGGAAACTTCCAAAGGATGTGATTAATCTCCCAAGCAGGGTTTCTTGCAGCTGCTGGGGAGCCACAAAGTGCCTTGAGATACTTTGCTCCACAAACTCCATATTGGGAGCTCTTTAACCTCTGACTCTCTGCATTTTTGCCATTGAGGAGCTGGGGTGCATCAGCAGCTCCCACACAGCCGCAGGTATTTTTCCATCTCACTGAATCCCACTGGTTGTACCAAGCTGGAGGTGATGCTCTTTCCTAGTGCACTTCCAAAAGATGCATCTTTTGCCTTTTGTGGGAAGCCTCATGTGTTAGCTGTCATTTTCTTTTCTCAACAGACATATCAATGTTTAATCACCAGGACAACATTTTCCATGCTGACTGGGATGCTGACTCATCTTGAAGATGTCAGTAGGTTCTAAAAATAGGACCTAGTATAAAAAGATATTTAGTAAGACTGAGAACATGAAATTGAAATCTCTATGGCCTTATACAGTGCCGTTCACTAAGTTCTTAACCATGCTGGTGTCACTGACTCCACAAGGTACATTGCCTGGGATTTTGGGGTTTGGTTTACTTGGTAAAACAAACCCCAAAATTGCATGGGAAAAAATTACTTAAAAGGATTATTAAGCTTGCAAAAAATCGACTTAAAAGTTAGAAGTGCTACAGAAAAACTGCTACTCAAGAGAGATCCACCCTGAGCAAAACAGATTCCACAAATTTTTCATGGGAAAAAATAGGCAAAACATAACTAAAGAAAGTTTGAAAGCACGAAGTAAGGAGACTAATATATGGTCACATAAGCAAACTACATTTTAGGATTTAGTTTCTTAGGAATTATAAATTATTTAGTTTGTAAAAGACCCTTAAGATTCTCAGCATTCAACTTTGGTTTTATTTCCAATGAGGTACAAAAAGTGGTAAAAGTATTCACTACACAGACAAGAAATCAGATTTGTGAAATCTTCTACCAGGCAATTTTTATCTCAGATACACCTGTAAAAAATGCCCAGGTAAAACCTTTGGCTACAAGGATCCTATCAACAGATGTGGCTTTGATAATAATTGTGATGATAATTCCCTTCCTGAGCTTTGAAGGTCCATTTAATGGAAACTATTAATATATAAATTCACAACTACTTGTAAAAATTTATTTTTGTTTGTCTTTGCAGTTACTGTGCATGGGTGGCATTTTTCCTCTGAAACAGAAACCACCACATGACTTGCGAGCACCCTCAGCTCACCGTATCTGGGAAGAGGAGTTTCCAGTCCTGCCCACTGCCACCTGGGTCCCAGCATGCCTAAGGCTGCCTCCCACATCAGAAGGAGCTTGGAAGAAAATTAGCTGATTTTTACCCTCATTGTTGGCAGTAGTCTGATGACCATCAGATTCTCATCAATACTTTCAATTCTGTTTTGCATTTTTTTATGCAAAATATCCCAAACTACTTGCTGTACTTAAATCATTCTTGTCTGCCAGGTCCACTTCATGGACCTCCCCTGATTTTTGTTTGCATGTACGGTTTCTGGCTTGTGTTCCTCCCTTTGTGCTATTGATAAAGTTTCTCATTCACGTAGTGCTGCTGCAGCCATCTCAAGCTGATGTCATGAAAGTATTTTAAATGTAAACTCCCACTGTACTTCCCATTTTGTCACAGCCACTACCAAATGCACCAAATTCATTGTGAGCTTAAAAACAAGAAAAGAAAAAAAAAAAAACAACCAAAACCAGAAAAGCAGAGATAATAAATAGTTCTTCTACTAACTGCATAAATTATCACAAAATGTCTTGAGTTACTTCTTGGCCACATGGGAGCAAATAGCACAAGAACCAAGAATGCCTATTTTGGGCTCCATTCTGGAGCAATGGGATCCCAAAGGGATATGAGGTTATGTACACAGGAGGACACACTTCCTTTGGGAAGATCAAGACTAATCCATGCAATACACTTGACATTATGGCTTTTGTTGTTACTGTTTAAATGAATCTGCCTAGACATGTCTGAATGCAGTAGATGGTTGGATGAGCAGCCAGATGTAGCTCATCAGGAGACTCCATTTTTGCATTTTCGCATCAGGCTGACAAACCCCAAGACCCGTTCTAAAATTCTTCACATGACTCTGAGCAACTTTTGCAGAGGTGCATTTCACAGCAGCAAGAATTTGCATGTAGATCAGAATCAGAAGTTAAAGCTCTTGATGAGAGCTTTATCATTGCACCTCTGGTGTCCTCATTTGATCTCACAAAGGGTTTACTAATGGGTGTACTAATGGTACAAGAAAGAACTTGCTATCTGCACTTGTGGTTTTTATGACAAAACATTTGTAAAGCTTCCACGAGAAACGGGAAATAAAACCTAGGTGAGATACATTAACTTTCTGACACAAATATTTCTCTTATTCTGATCATGGTTCCCTGCCCATGGGGAAGTGAGAGGATCTTAAGGTCTCTTCCAACCCAAACCATTCCATGATTCTATGATTCTACTCCTTTATTCCCTCAGGAATTTGGTTGAGTAAATGTAATTAACATAATTATTTAATCAAGATCACCCAATAATTGGTCTTGATAGTTCCAGGAGAAAGTTTTATATGTTTGCAAATACATACACATTTCAAAATAAGTAATTGGAAGAAGAGTAAATAAATCAAGATTACTGAGCATGGAAGAAATGTACCATTTTGCACTAACTCATTCCAAAGTGGGCATCCAAAAAATAACTAAATTTTCAGCTCAGTTTAGTGGGAAGCTGAGTGTGAGAGTAATTCAGTGTCTTGCAGTACAGCAGTTGATTCACCCGTGTTTCACCACCTGGTTTCCAGTAATCTCATCACTACTGAAGAAATCAAACACTTCTCTAAGTGACTGCATGTAGTGGACAGCAATGAAGCCTGTGGGTGTGAGCTCACTTGCTACTTGGATTATGGCCTGAAACATACAGAATTTTTCAGTATTTATAATACTAACAGTGCAAGGTTAGTGCAATATGCTCTGTTCAGGGAAATTAAATCCATCTCATTAACATGAGATTCTGTTTGGAACCAGAACAGAGGACATCCTTCCTCCCACCGTGTCTTCCAGCACTGTTCTCCATAACCAAAAGAACTTCTTGGGCTTTGGACACCTTCAGGCACCCCTGAGCATACAGAAATAGCCCATGGGCTGATGAAATTGCCTCTGATGACTGTACATAAATCTTCCTCTACTCCACTCTCCAATATAGGTCAACACAGCTAACTTGCCAGAGGTACCCTGTTTCCTAGAAAGGTATTTTGCAGGTTTCTTAGAACAGACTTGTACATTATTTGGAAGGAATTTGTTGTTTCACAGATTGAGAAAATTGTCACAGTGATTCAATGCTAATGATTTTGCGAAATGCTCTTCCAGTTTGAAGTTTAAGGCTTTGGGGAGACTTTCTTTAAGTACAGATACAGAATATAGAATGAGCCAGACTCTGAGATGTCTCTGTAGAGGACAACCTGTTTGATGATCATGTAGCCCTCTGTAACTGGGTCATCTTTTTGAAGGCCTTCCTTTGCCACAAACACACAGCTGTTATTACTCATCGACTGCAGAAATTTGGAGCAAAGATTCTGTAAACCGGATGTATGTAAGAGAGCTGGTCAACAAAACACAAGAGTTGTCTTCATAAAAATATCCCCTCACAGAAACTATTTAAGTAAACTAACCATAAGCAAGTCTGCAGGACATGTAATTAATTTTTGAGCTTCTAAGGCTCTCTGCAGTGTGACTGTGGATGACTGCTAACAATCTGGGAAAATCCAGAGGACTGTGGGAATTTCTGGGAGTGGAGGAAGATAAACACAGCTTGGGACCAGCAGAAAGCTGAGGAGCTGCTTATAGAGCAATCAGTTCAGCCTGAGCTGTGGGAGGATCTGGGAACCAGTTCTCTATCAGTCTTTTCTACTAAAAATAAGGTGATTGATGAGCTTTCATATAATCATAGAATAATTTCTGTTGGAAGAGACCTTTAAAGCTCATCTATTCCAAACCCCCTGCAATGGGCGGGGACATCTTCAGACCAGGTAACTCAGCATCCAGCTCAGCCTGGCCGTGGATGTTTCTAGAAATGGAGCATTTTAAAGTAGTCAGTATAGAGCTGGGGTGACACTGTTGCTCACAGTTAAATTGTTCTTTGATGTGGGTGATTATTCTTTGAGGGTGAAGGGATTGCTGGGCTGCTGGCATGACAGGCTGGGGACTAAAATGTTGAAATGTTTGAAGATGTTTTCTTTAGAGGATGAAACATCTTATCATTGTGGATGATTTCCTACCAAATGGAGGCAGAACAATGGAGTTTTCACAGGCAGTTTCCTGACCCAGATATAATAATAATAATAATAAAAGTAATAATGAACTTTTTGAATCATAAACCAGAGACAATCCTTGTCAGAATTGAGTGTGATGTGCTCTTGGGAAGACAAGGCATAAAGTGCAATGATTAGGGAGGCAAATGGCCAAAACACACACACACACACACACACACACACACACACACACACACACAGGGTGGCCAAGCATCAGTGAAGGATCACAAACATCAGCTAGGTTGGCCTGGTGCAGATTTTTGTCCTTTTTTTTTCTAATTTATTTTCTTTCTGCTTCCCATTTTATAAATATGCACACTCCCTGTGGGATGTACAAGCAAGCTGTGGAGATGTAAGGCATGACATCTTATTCTGTCCTGCACATCGCTGCAAACATAACAAAGCGTCTCACAAAAGCCTTTTCCCAAAAAAATACTCCCTCAGAGTGATGATGCTGACCCCAGACAGCTACACTGTTTTTCCACAGCCTCCTCAGCACAGCTATTTACTTACTCTAATACTCTAGACTGAATCCAATAAAGTAATTGTAAAAGTCATAGCCCTGGCATTTATCTCAGGTTGTCATTTCAGATTTTAACACTGATTCTGTTGTTTCTGGCAAGTGCCCTGGTTGTAGGATGCAACCAATTGCATGAGTAACTGCTTTATGCTCACAGGCCTGTTGTAAATCACTTGCTGTATTTGAAGTTTTCTTACTAATACATTTTACACTTGTTAATTGGTTTTCAGCCAGTCTCCAGCCCTCGCCTGCACATCATGTCCCCTGCCTGGGGATGAAAGTATGTCCAGGATGGTAAAAAGTTAATCCTGAAATATGCATGACCCTGACAGCTGTACTAAACAATTTCTCTGGGAATTACCAGAGAAATGTCATAGATTATTGATGGAATTTGGAAGGAATTATTAAGCACAGCTGAAATACTGGTAAAATGATGAGGAAGCAATGGGTAGAAACTACTCCCGAGATGAACCACGTAGATATGGAGAAACAGAGGTAGCTGGAAGAAAGCCTGCTGATGATGTGATCTGATATAACACTGACGTGTGAGATAAGCTTTCTCCTTTCGCCTCTTACTTCATATCTTTTAAAGACTATCCAAATTCACAGTGTCATCTATGTTTGTCATGGTGCAAGGGCCCCCCTAATACAACTGTAAAAAAGAAGATTTTTATCATAGGGTTGACTTTTCAGGAGAGGAATATATTCAGTGAATTTAACAAAATGCATCTGAAAAATGGAAAAATGCAAAACTGTGTGTGACCTGAACATATCTGACCATACAGGAATGAAAGCAAAAGAGAGCATCCAGTTCCCTGAGCTGGAGGTGATAAAGCACCTGCCCATAGGCTGAGGGAGTGTTGCCTTCCCTGAACATCACTCAGCATGGTCTATCCAGAATAATGGCACAGCATGCTCAAGGGACAATCTGATTTTAAAATTTCTTTCATTCCTAGAGAGCAATAACAAACACAAAGAGAGCAAAGCAGATAATGGCATATGTAACATTTGTTAAAAATAATTTGCTCTTTGGACTTCTGCTTTGGTTAGTAGAAAAACATTTATTGACGTTTTTGGCCAAGGCTACAGCAGGTTTTCACAAGCAAACTAGGTGAAAAGAACAGAAATTACTGCATTAAATATATCACTGTACAAGCAATTCATCATCAGCTTGCAAGGTCATACTTAGCCTTGGCTGTAAGGATCTAGTCTGGGTCCAGTATTAGCCAGGATTTTCATCAGAAATATTGCATTAAAGAGAAAAGTACAGTCTAACAAAATTCTGGATGACAGAGTGTGTACTTCTACTACTGGCTCTGGAAGTGTGTTAGGTATGGAGAAAATATTGAGTAGAGGGTTCCTTTTCCTTTCCCAGGATATGGCTACAACCTCACCCAGCACCCACAAGTGCATCCTCAATAATCCAGGACTGAATAGATATCCTGGTAACACTCTGATTTGGAAACCTTTTTTCATATATTAAATAGAACATGGAAAACTACAGCTTGGTTCCCATCCTCACTTGTAGCCCCAAGCTAAGTCAGTGAGAGATGGCACAGCCATTCTGTCCAGGGAGTAGTTGATCTAACCTCTCTTTGCCAGGGCTGCAGCATCCATGGTGATCTTCCTCTAATGCAACCCAGGGGACAGCTGTTCTTATGAAATCTGATTTTTTTTATGTTCACAGGTCAGCAGACTTCTGAATCATTCTTTACTGAATTTCTCCACTTGATATTCATAATTAGCTTGTCCCATGCAGCTCTACCCATATTAAATAAAGTTTGATTGCAAAATTTCTCAGTTACTGTTTAGTTTGTTTTCTCCACAGACAGCTGAAAAATCTATCCTGAGGCCACGGTGCCTTTCCTAAGAGCACCAGCACCTTGGAGTCTCGGTCCTGACTCAGTCAGGTTGTAATATACTTCCTGAATTAGACAGAATTCTCTGTAGAAACTCTACTCAATATTTTTGGTAGTTTTATTACAAATCTTAAAAAACATAAATCTACTAATGTTGAGAACTATAACTCTAGTTTTCTGAGGAAACCTGTACATTTTCTTCAAATTACCTGCGAATTTTTGGAAGTGCTGAGAAACTAATATAAAGCAAGATTTCGTTTTCCAGCATCCACAATTGTGTGCACATTTGTCTATATATGTGTTTGTATAGTCTATGAATACATCCTCTAATAACTTCAGATGGATACAGATATCTGTCTACACTTTATCCACACTAAAGGGTTGTACAGTTTGCCTTGGAAACACATATTGCAAAGGGGTTCAGGTAAATAGTCTATAAAATAGATGCACCAAGTACATAGACTCTTACTCATTTGAATAAAATTCCATTCTTCAGGTAACTCTTCCCGCCTCCCCTTTAGCAAGAGCATGTTTGTGGTGAGATATTAATCATTTCCTGCATCACTGTGTATATAAAAGGAGCCCCAGGCAGAGCCATACACAGTTCACCCAGCTGAGGAGCAGAGCTGACTCTCAAAATGCTGGTCCAGGTTGTGGCTCTGCTGGGTCTGGGGGTGCTGGGCAGCTCAGCACCACTGCAGGAGGAGCGCTCCAGGACTTTGGTGGGATTGATCATTCAAGAACTTCTCCAAGATATGAAGAAACTAAATTTAAATGCAGTAAGTTCCTTAATTTTGAACAACTTTTCCTTAGCTGCCCTTGTATTCCAGGTTCTATTCTGAAGTTACTAACTTCATTTTCTCTTGAGCAGGTTCCCAGCCTTGTAACTGTGAATGCTACGGTAAGCAACCACATACTTCTATTTAAAATAATTGTCTAAAATCCACAAATTTCTTTCCCACTTCAGAATTCTAATAGCAGTAAGATAGCTTTACAAATGTAGGGAAATGAAAAGTTTTTGCAAGAAGAGATTCTTGCAAAATTCCTGCTTGTAGCAAGCAGCTACAGAAAGCTGCTGCCAGTGCTAAAATGCTTCAGTAGTTCTCTCAATAGGGAAAGGTCTTAGATGTGCACCAGCATCTTCTTGGAAGCCTCACAAATTCTCTCTGATCCCTTAGTTTTAGAACAGAGTGTTTAGTCCATATCCTATACAGACCCATTCATTTCACTGACCTGTATTTTCCTGAAATCCAGTGAAAAAATGAGCTTTTTATGGAGGCCATGAGGAGTACCAATGAGAAACAGCAGCCCATCTCCTATTACAAATGAACAGAAGACAAATGGCATCAGTGTCTCTTAGTTTCAGGGAGAAAAGTTGAAAATTCACACCAGCAGCAATAACTGCTTTTATTTCATTAAGACAATTCTGATCCAATTTCAAGAGAGACACAAAGGCAAGATATGAAGCCCTAATGCAGGGCTGGCCCTCCTCCAAATAGCTCCAGAACTGAACACATCCAAATTTTATGTGTCCAGTTTCTGGTGGCACCTGCAACTTACTTAAGGCAGTTGGGAGTTTTTGGACCCTGGCATGTTCTTAAATGAAAATTATAGATTGTACTATAATTTCCTAAATTTGCTGGCTGAATACAGAATCAGGGCTAGTGTTGAAAACTGAAATTCCTGTAGGTTATTATTTTTCATGGGTATTTAAATTCCCGGGACACGATGTTTTATTTATGTGCTACCAACAACTGTTGAAATAACTCTTCCCTGTCCCTGCAGGTGGAGAGATGCATGCACAGCCACCTGAAAACCTTTATCAGCACCTTGAGAGCTCTTGGCACTCACAGCAAAGTCATTGCCAGAAAACTGACCAGAATTGACACCTACAGAAACATCCTCCCCAAAGTAAGTTTGGCTTTGTGGTACTTTATAGCAAAATAATCAGCAAAGGCTGTTCAATGATGGGGTGTGGCAGCTGGGATGGCACTGAGCTGGCTGTAGTGGACACTAGAAATCTCTTCTGAAAATGATATGATTAAGAAGGGTGTAAATACATTCACCTTCTTCTTTAGATCACAGTCCGACATCTTTTCCTGTGGTAATCCCAATTGCAAGGAAGATAATAATAGGAAAAAAACTTCAAATGAGAGTCAAAGCTGGGACAGCAGTGGGGCTCAGGGCACCTGTGAATGCTGCCAGGTGATGAGCTGTCACCCACATATCATCATCCTGCCTTGGAGCCTCCAGGGCAGCTCACCCAGCCCTCCAAAACACACTGTGGGCTATTACAGCCCACTTGTCAGTTCAGGTATCAAATACCATAAAATACCATAGACTTCAGTGTGATATCCAAGTTACATGGCTGAATTACTTTGTGTCCTTTTTTTTTTTTTAAAGGATCTGGATAAGGAATGTCAGACTGCACAAGTAACATGGGATGACTTCCTGGACACGCTAGACAGGTTCTTGAGATTGCTCTCTGAGAAAATTCAAAATGCCTAAATAGAGCAAGTAGTCCAAATCTGAGACGAAAACAAGAATCTGAACTCTGTTGCAACCAAACTGTGACTCAATTAACTTATCCTCAGGAATGTGGCTGTGAAATATTTATATATAGAGAGATACGTTGTGTGTGTGTGTATATATATATATATATGTATATATATATGTATAAAAAGTGATGTTATACCAGCAGTCATGTTCACTATAATGATTGAAACATGCTGATTTTTCAAAAGACAAGCACTTCAATATTTAAATATTTTAGATAATTTTAATATTTTAACTTTTTAACTACTGTCTTTTTCATAATGAAATAGCAGGTTTTATTATTTATTTATTTATGGAGACTTTGAGATATTTATTGTGATAAATATACTGTACTTAAGTACTGCTGTACTTAAGTATTTGCTTTAGGAGACTGCTGTGTGATGGTGTGTGAGGAGGAGCTCTGGGGATCTGCTTTGGGATTGGCTGTTCCAATATTTCTCTCACAGTGTTCCAAACCACAGCCCCAGGGCTCTCAGAGCTGGTCGAAGTCAGTCTGTGGGACAGGGACAAGGCCATTGGTGCCACCCAGCCCATTCACTTCCCCTTGGCTCCTGAACTGGCTCCAGGACCGGAGAAGATTCACTTCAGTTGTGCACTCCCACCTCCACTCCCTCCCTGAGGAATCAGATCCAGGGGGTAAATTCAACCACTACATGTTTTATTGTTGATGAAGCAGAGCCATATCATCCAGCCAAACCGGGTAACACAAAAGCAAAGAGGTCTTGTTTGTTTTTCCTCCGGTTCACTCAGCTGATATGAGGTGTTTCTCACATCTCATGTGAGCTGAATTCTACTGAACTGAATCAGACAATGCTTGTTTTCCAAACTGTTTAAGTAGCCATAGCTATGGCAGGTACTCACAAAGTGCATACCCATGTAAAGCTATCAGTTAAGATTCTGGAAGTTAATGTTTAATAAAAAAGCACTGAAGGGGAATGTTCCTGCAAGGACTGTTTTTTAAGGACTCCTGTCATGTGCCGCCTATATTTATCTGTTATTGAATGTTTGCAACCTTCCGTTAATGTAAATGCACCTTTACAAAAATAAACAAAATTTCCTGCATAATTTAGAGTCCTTTATTTGTGAAGGGTGAGTGGTTTCAGTGCTGTTCAGGGAAGCTGTTTGATTTCCAAGTGGGATGGACACAACAGGTGCTGCCAGCAATAGGAGAGATGCCCCTGATCAGGGTGAGCACCCTATATCTCACCTAAGCCATCACTTTCCCAAGGCCCAGAGCCACCTGCTGCTGCCTGGCCTGAACTCAGCTTTACTGAGTCATGTTGTGCTTGGACTTTTAAGAAGATGTGTCCTCTTGTCCAGGGTAACTCATTCCTGGCTGCACCATGTCCCTGCCATGTCTGCAGTGCTGTGAAAGAGGAAGAGCTTTCACTTGTCACAGCTGAGAGCCATCCCCTCGCCTTCACTGGTGTGGAGAGCTCCCAGCCCTGAAAAACTGAGAAGCATCCACGTTCACCAAGAGGATTGGGATGGAGGGACAGCCCAGGTGAGGCAGGAATGAACACTCAAAGAGCCAGATACATACAGCCAACATGGCAAGCACCCATAGAGACAGAGAAACAGAAACCTCCAAAAATGTGGTTTTTCCTGCTGGCAGCATGGTGGCCCTGGACAGGGCTTGCTACAGCAGGGGTTGGCTCCTACACACATCCCATCCCTCCCACAGTGCAGAGCACATCCCACTTTTCAGATACAGACTTCCAATGGTTGAAAAAAAGCAGGTGCTTTGTATTCAAACAGCACCTCCCCATACAAACACTGTATGTGGCAGAGCCCAGACTTCATCTCCTGACACAGGGGCAATAGCCTCAAAAACCTCCACAGTGGGGACACAGCCACCAGCCCTGGATGGAGGCAAGTGCCCTGACTGTCCCCGGGTACCACAAACTGGCCAGGCTCCATGGGCAAGGTCATTGTGCATTGTTTTATATTGAATTCTTGTAAGAACTGGGGAAAATGGAAATCAAACCAAACCCTGAATCTGTTTACTAAGATCAGAGACATGAGTGAATATCCAGCTGAACTCCCTCAGGTTAAACAGTCAGGAAAATCTCTGCTCCTGAGCTCCATCTCATTCAGTGCTGCACTAGGGCAAGGAATAATAAGAACCACCCTGAAGAAATCCTTCCTGAATTTCAAAGGGTTCATTAGCAATGAGGTGTTTAATATTTCAGATACATTATTTGAAATTACATTTACATGTTTTACGCTAAATTTTAAATTCACCCTTCAGATAAATGGGAAGTCTCAGAATCACACATATATGGAAAGGAGAAGAATATCAGGATTTTTTACAGAGGAAACATTAATCAGGCTTAGCATTCTTGGCACAGCAGTCCAGGAAATTCTGACAAACAGACAGGAGGGAAAAGTGAAGCATTAAGTAACTCCAAGTCAACACTGGGCTGGCCGCAGGAAAACGCAGCTGGAGCTGTTGCCCAGGGCAGCAGACTGCCAGGGAAAGCACCGGCGTGGTGGGACAGCTCTGGGGCTCTGCAGGATGCAGGCAGTGGGTGAAGGCAGTGGGGTCACAGGTCACAGCCTCCCAGCCATGATGCCAGCAGCACCCTGTAAATCCCTCAAGCATGGCACAGCCCTTGCTCTTCACCACCCTGTCCTGGCAAGGGCAAAGTCCATTTGGCCGGGGCTTCCAGGGGCCCTGCTGTCATCTCTGATCCCACACCGGCTCCGAAATAACCTGATACCCTGAAGCCAAGCAGAAACTGCTGTGCAAACAGCAGTGAAGGAAATGCCTGGTTTCAGCAGGCGGGACTGTCTGATCACCAGCACTGACAGCACCCGTGTGCTGAGCGCAGCTGCCTGAACATGATAACCCCAACAGCTTCATCACCGCTCTAACAACCCTGATAAGCATCTTGCATCATCATAATACAACAGGACACACCTGCCTTGATGTCTCAGTTAAGTGGTGACTTTGACTTTCGAGTGCTGCAGATTTGTTTGTATTGGAAGTAGATTTTCTCTTAACAAATGATAGTTGCATTTCTTACACCAAGGCAGGAAAAGCAGCTCTGTGAGCCTCAGCAGGGGACAAGATGTGTGAGCTGGTGGCGCTGCGGGGGAAGGTGTGCTGCACAGAGCCATGTGCTGCTTTTAGAAGTTGTAGGTGTGAGTTATATTTAGCATTCCCCGTTTGATAAGCAAGAAATTATTCATGGTAAAATTCATCTCCCTAACACAGTGAGAGGAGCACAGACCCCTTCCAGTCTGCCAAACTCCTTTGGGGTGCATACCACATGCCTAGACCTGCCTGTGTTTATGAGATCCATGATGAGCTCTCCAAGGGTGGAAGAAGCCCATCCACCCTGTGTAGGACCAGCCACAGTCTTTTGGATGCTCTCCAAATCTTTAATGGTGGCAGCTGTCCTGTGCCACCACAGCAAGCAGGTCTGGGGGAAGGTTTGCCAAGAGACACTGGGCTCTGGGAGCACATGGGACACACAACACACAGGCACCAGCTTCACAAGGCCACATTTTTCAGCTTGGTCTGGGGGTGTCTCTCCCAGAGTTCCACTTTCCAGGCTGTAGATGGTTCTGGAGTAGCTGCACAAGGGAATGAGGCAGGGCAGCCACGAGGGAGGCAGCTGTGCCCCAGCCCACAGGCAAGATCCCTGCCAGAGGATTCCATTCATTTATGCCAGGGCAGAACTGACAGAAAGCAGCTTGGACATGGAAATGCTGTTCCCATGCTCCATCCTTCCCCTGCCACCCCAGCACCACTACTCTTGCCATCATTTCTTAGCACTAAGGATGAGAGAAATGGAGATCAGCTATGGCACTGCTCCCCTGCTCAGCTGTGTACAGAGGATGGTGATGCCATCACAACCAGATCAATGCAGCCTCAGCTCCATCAAGGAGCAGTCAGCAGCCAGATCTGGGCTTACCCTCTACAAGTAATTCCCCTGTTTACTTTTTTTTTAAACATTTGACTACTCATTTTCTGTTGATAATTTACTTCCTTTCTCATCTGTAATTCTCATTAGTCACTTGTCAGGATTCACAAACCTTCTATTTTCTGCACAACATGATCCCACAGGCTTTGGAAAACCTCTTTTTAATTTCCTTATTCATACGTGATGTGTTTGAAACTGAAAAATTAAGTGTTCCTTTCTGGACACCACCTGTCTGGAGCCAAATTTCATCAGGTCAGTGGGTGAGGCTTGAAAAATACCCATTACAGACTTTTTGGATGGATCATCTGTGTTTCTCTGAGACTCGCTTGATTTCAGACAAGTGACTGAGAATGCAATGAATCATCATTAAATACACAGTTGTCCTTCTTTGGGTGCTGATCAACAACTGCCAAGGCCACTGCACATGGGTGACAGGCTCCAGCTTAAGGATGCAAGAGGTGCAAGGTGGTGGCTGCACATGAGGTGCTGGGGGAACTTGAATGGCTTTCACACCATAAACCCAAGTCTAGAGATGTCTTGCAATTTCTTCCTGTGTGTGGGAAGATATAAGAAACTGTAGATAATTTCTTTCAAAAAAAAAAAAAAAGGGAAGACTATTTTCTCTGGAATTGAAGTGTGCATGTAGTAATGTTTGTTGTCCTGTGAGCACCAACCTGACTCATTGGGGCTGGAGAGGAGCCAAGGCTGCCTGTGAAATCTTTTCTGATCAAACAGGCATCTCACTTAGAATTTAACACTGAAATCCACAACTTACCTCCAATTTTTCTGAAAGGTTTTCCTGAAAGGAGAATTTGTTGTGCATTTCCAGGACGTTTCTCTGAGCAAGGAGGGAGGTTTTCCTTGCTTTTCCAAAGTTGTGCAGTTACAAAAAGTTCTATCTGCGAGTCCTAAAGCATCCCTTTAACAGGTTAAAGGAGACCGAGTGAGCCCTGTTGACCCCCATCAGCTAGGGAGATCTTGGCACAGCCTTGACAGACTAAGGGATTGCAGCAGAGGGCAGGGGTCCAGGGGGTTGAGATGTGCTGAATGAGTCATCTTTGGATTAATTTCTGATGTACAAGTCCCCCACTGGGTCCTGCAAGGGAAGGACAGACCTCTGTGACTCACAGGCACTTTTTTTGAGTAGCTGCAGAAGAAGTCATACAAACACGGGGAATACCTTCTGATTAAATAAAAAATCCTTCTCTCTCCAGAGACTATTTCAAAACATGTAGCCTCTGCTCTCCAATTAGCCTGATTTGGCCCCATGCTCCAAGGGCCCCTTTCCAAGGATGACAGCCCAGTGGCCAGACAGCTGGCCACAGACCAGTGACCACAGCCAGAGCAGGAAACACAAAAGGAATGTCCTTGGGCTGGGGAGCAGAGCCACGCATCTGCTGCAGATGCCCCGACCAAGCACAGTCACCAGTGACAATGATCTCAGTTTCTGCTGCCTCAGAACAGCCTGTAAAATCACTCTGCACGGCAGGGAGAGGCAAGGCTTCCTCCTTTCTGCAGGGGCAGACCACAGAGACAGAACACTGCTTAACTCCTTCCAGGACCGAGGAGCACAGCGTCCACCCGCTGGTGCAAAGGACATTGTAAATCATTTCAGCCTCCCTGTTCAAGATTAATTCAAAGGGAAAGGGCTAAGGAGGGGAAGAGGGAGGCCATCAAGGCTGAGGAGCCTGATGGTTTGGTCTGCTCAGAGGTGTGGAAGTGCAGCTAGAAACATGGCAGAGGCAAACATCTGGGAGAAATCAAAACACTTCAACGTTGTGCAAGAATGCACAGGATGGACTTGGCACGTGTGTGACAGGGATATTCAGAGGAGTGAAAGGAGGTGCTGATCAATCTTTTCACAGAGGAATGACAGCAAGAAGATAGCTTTGAGATAGAGTGTCACAATTAGTACTGTCAAAACTGTTTGCTTTCTCCCTGATAGGACAGGAAGCCTCACAAGAACTTGTGTCACCCTTCAGCTGGCTGAACTTTCACTCTGGTGAGTTACATGGGTGTGACGATTTTATAATGGTTTTTTATGTGGTGATGAACCTGATGTTGTCCAAATCCTTCACAGGGGAAGAATAGTCTCTGTACCATTGCTGAAACTTCTCACCAGGATTTCTACTTTAGTTACATAGAGCCCAGCTCACAAAACTGAAGCTCAACATCTCTAGGTTTAGAAAAGTGAACAATTCTGTTAGTTTTCAGTTAATTTTTCTATTATCTTTTCAGGTTTTTGATTAATTTTATGTCAAGCTTTTTGTTAATTCCTAATGGGCTGGGCCATTGTCTGTTATTGATTTAATTCCATGTTGGACAAGGATTTGGGCAGTTCATGTGGCTCTGCCTAGGACTGAAATCACATCAGTGATTTACATCTCATCAGTACTAATCCTTGTGGGAGGTTTTGGTGGAGGTGGAGGGTGGAGTTGGATGGAGGCACTGCTGCATGAGCCATGGCTGGAAACTCCCTGCAGCCCTCTCAGATTCCTACAGCAGTTATCCCCTCAGTACAGAACAGGAAAGAAAGGTCAATACTGATACAACCCTGAGGGGAGCAGGGCAGTCACAGCAGTTTCACCTCTGAGTGAATATTTGCAAGAGTTGATGTGTGTGAGATCGATGGCTGAATGTGCGTACGCAAGTAGACCACAAAATTAATCTTCCTTTCTGGTTTTATCACCTTTTTTTTTTTTCCACCCTGCAATCAAAGGCTGCAATCTAAGAAAGTATTTGCATGTCATTAGTGGTTTTTAAAAGAAAAAAGAGAAAAAGGTAGAGTCCCAACTTCACCATTTGTGTTTTTCCAGCAGTAAAAGTCCATCCTGCCCACACCTTTCCCTTCTGCCCTCTAAAGAACTCTCATTTCTTTAGATATTTTGGAGATAAAAGCAAAATCCCCAGTGCTCACCAAAAGGTTTAGCTGCAGCCTTAGCTCATACTGCTTTTTCCAAAAGAAGAAATTCCCTGCACTTTGAACCTGGCTAGAATTTACGGTACCAGCAGGTACAGCCATCCATGCAGGGTAAGGTTAGATGGGGCTCAAGGGGTTGGAAAAAATTGACCTTTAAAAGTCCCTTCCAACCCAACCCATTCTATGGTTCTATGATTCAACACATACAATCCATTCCTTCCCTTTAAACCATGTTGTAATCTGTTTTATCTCCACTGCCACAGCAGTGCCAGGGACAGGCAAAGTCCTGAACCACCCAGAGGTGGGGGCAAACATTCCAGTGGATGCTGCCCCACTAAGGTAACAAACAAGCTCAACTCTGGAGGAAAGCCAACCTTCTGACTAGAGGGAAACACTGGGAATACCAATGGCAAGGCAGGAAAACTAGCCCAGGTCCCATACCAGCATACCCAGGGCACACAGGAAAGGGAGCACACTCTGCTCCACACCTGGCTGCTGCTTTCAGGCAGCTCATCCAGCAAAGGCTCCTGGAGGCTGAGCTGTAGAGAACAGCAGGGGAGATGCCTCACTCACCAAACAATTAGCAAAATGACTGAAAACAAAAAACTGAACAAGGTGGCTCCTCAGGGGAGAGAAGTGCCTGGCAGCATCTCCAAAACCTGGTTTGTAGCTAACAAGACAGTGTCTTCTGATTTAATTAACATCATCCAAGGAAAACAATGATGCTATGTGTTCTGTGAAACATCAGCTTAGGGACCAGTAGGAAAATGCCATGAGTGTGGAAAAAGCAGCATTTGGGCTCTCATCGGCTTGGATGGCACCTGTGTGTGGGAGTCACCTGCCCTTGCCTCAGGGGAAAAGCACAAATAAAGCCATCTCTCTAGCTACGTACCACTTGAGTTTTTTAATGGAAAGAAAACCTAATGCACATTAAAGAGTGTCAGTTACATAATAAAATCCCTGCAGGATTGAAATAGTGTAATTTAAATTAAAGCAAAACATGTAAACATAACATTCTGAGGTTTTGAATAGTAAAGACCTGATGTCCTGCAGGTGTAATCCTGGCATGGTGTTCATTCCTCTTGGGACGAGTGAAGAGGAGCTGTGCAGCAGGGTCAAAGGCAGCCCTGATGGGGGACTAGGGGACAGGAGTGGGCTCTGCACACCCAGGACCCACTGTGGCCACCCCAGAGCCCACCTGCAGCTTGAGGAGCAATTCTGTCAGCGTCCTCATCAATTGTCAGTGCAATGCACTCCATCAGGCAAGCTTTCTGCAGATGAAGTAAAATGAGATACCAGCCCAATGGTTTAAACCTCCTCAGGAGAGCACAGACACTGGACAAATGCTCCTTAAAAAGAGCAGAGGAGCTGCTTTTCTGTCTACCCAAGACACTGAGCTACCCCAGCAGTCTATGGCTGGTCCCTCTCCCCAGCACAAGCCCTGCATGGTGTCAGGAGGAGTCTCAAAATTGTCATTCATGTCTGAGCATGGTACCATTAAGTTCATGGGGTTCTAATGACAAACACAGCGCAAAGGCAGAGAAACTGATTAGTAGACTGACAGTATGATTTAATGTAATTGCAATATTAAGTAGGGCAAATATAGATGCAAAGATCTGAGACAGTTACTTGGCATCAACCTTTAGACAATATCAGTTTGTAAAAACGCTTCAGCATTTGAAATCAGAATGGCTCAAACATCTGCATTACGTAGCACCCACTGAACTTCTGGGGGAGTCCTTATTTTAGAAACATGTAGTTTCCTCTATCAGATAAGAAACAAAGAGCTTCCATTCGACAGGTGACTACTCGCCTTCAGTTTAAGCATTTTTGTGGTTGGTATTAATCACTTCCTTGCACCAGAGCACATATAAGAGGCAGCCAGCAGGCAGATTAGCCAGTCCAAGGAGGGAAGCACAGCCCCTTTGCCACCATGCTATGCCTGCTTGGGGTCATGCTGTCAGTCCTGTGCCTCGTGTCCCCTGCACCACACAGCACAGGCACAGCCTGCCCTGCCAACGCCTACTTCAGGGAAACCATCGAAAACCTTCGGAAGCTAAGATCTAAGGTTGGTCCATTTTCTCTGTGCCCCGTGTCTGACTTTCTGTGTTAGCAAGTATTACAGCTTGGGGTTCTCGGGGTCTGTCCGACCCCGGCTGCTGTAGGTGTCCCAGATAGTGAAGTCCCGCTAAGCACAACCTGTCCAGCTGCCTCAGGCAGGCTCCCAGCCAGCCACAGGCAACTTAGCAAGCAGCTCAGCTCTTTAGTGAGATCAGCTCTTTGGTGGATTCAGCTCTTGAGTGATTTCAGCTCTTTAATTGCTAAGTGCCTCGGCAGACGCAGGGATGGAGAGAGGAGAAGCGCTGTGTGAGGTTCCACAGATTATATAAAGTGCACTTTATTGGCAGCCTCTGCAAAAGGTTTCAGTGACAGCTCTTCTCCTGAGCAGCGCAGAAGCAGGGGTAGGGGTTTATATAGGGTGTAGGGGTTTTGGGAAACAGCCCAATAGTAAGGGTTGAGGCGAATGTGACCTATGGTCTTACAGAGAGATAACGAGGGTCCGAAGGTGGAAGAGGGGCTTCTTTGGTCCAGTCATCATGATTAGGCATTTCTTATCTTAGGCAACTGACCACCAGGGAGGCCTTGCAGGCCCTGGGGCTGCTACTAGCAAGGAACCTGCTAATGTGATTTCTACCAATCTCTTCCAGGGCAGCAGCGAAATCGTGCCTCTGGTAAGATCTCTCTGTGGTTCGCTTTGCAATGCTGTGGGCTTGTGGGGTGGCTAGCTGCTTTTTGAGAGGGAGGGGGAAAGCAGATGTTGTTATAGACCACTCAGGATGCTCTTATGCTCTTAAGTCAGGTCCTAGATGGCAGCCAAGTCACGCTTTTGGATTTTTGGGAGCACCATGGTGGGGTTATGTGTGCTGAGAGATCACATGCAGGGCTCTGCTTCCTCCAGAGCTATCAAACAAAGATCTCCCTGAAACACCAGTGCTCGGGGCTCTGCCCTCAATACAGCTGTGCAAAACAGCTGGCTCCCAGACAGCATTGGTTATCTCTCTTTTCACAGGTAGATAATCAGAACTGACTGTCTTTCACAGTCAGGTGGAGACAGGTACCTTACTGCATTGGAAAGTGGGGAACAGGCTGTTTCCCTGCCTTTTGGGGAAAAAAATACCCATGTTGTTAGAGACCAATGCCAGCAGCAGCAGCAGCAGTGTTTCCTGGGGAAGCTCAGGAGGGGCAAAGCCCAGGTAGCAAAGCTGGAGGTTAAAGATTCTCCTAAAACCACTGCCCTCCCATGCCTGAGTCAACTAAGAAGGCAATAAAAATACAAATGACGCCCAGTCTTGCCCAGTTCCACCTCCACAGACTCACTCTGTAACTTGTGAAGGTAACATCAGCCTTCAGCAAAAGGAAAACACTGGATTTCACAATTGCTTCTCTACTCTGTAGATTATTATATAATTTTATAATAATTATGATGTCATTTTGGCCTCAAATTGTGCAAGATTATTTCTCATAGCAGGCATCTTGATTGCATTAACGTGATGTAGTCTGTGCCAGGACTACGGTACAGAAAAGACAAAATTACTGAACTTTGTTATTCCAGAGCAACACAATGGAGGCAGGGGGGAATGCAGCCACCTATCTGGAAGGATTTATTGAAGCCCTAAAAAACAGCAAAGAAAGTGAGGAGAAGAGACTCATAATTGTGAAACTGAAGAACATCCAGGCTTATGGAGAGTCATGCACCGGGTGGAAGGTATGTCTGGGCTGATTCCCTGCGCTGTTCCCTCCTGTTTTAGAGGACCACGAAGGATTGTGTGGTTTTTCCTGGCTGCACTGAGAACAAGTGTCTGACCAAAGCACCCACTGCCTCCTGGTTGTGTGGCAACGGGAGCAGCTTCCACCCAGCAGCTGGCACTTGGCTCCAGTGCCTCCTCTGCTCTGGCCACCTCTTCCCAATGTCTCCTTGCTAAGACAAAGCCCATCACCAAGTGGAGATGCCCTGGTGCAGGTGGGGACCGGAGCCCTGGCTGAGAAACAGCTGCACAAGGTGCAACATGTAACACATTTCTGGGCCATTCAAACCCCAATATCTTCATGAGAGTCTTTGTGGTCTTAAAATTAATTATTAAGAAAAAAAAACTAGTCAGAGAACAGAATGCAACTTACATGTCCTGATTCTTTTCACTCCTCTCCTTTCAGTCTGCCCTCAAGGAACATCACTGGAAGGCAGTGGAAGAGTATGATTTTTTCGATAATTTGGAATATTTATTAAAGTTCCTGGCTCACAATGCCCTTCCAGAGGAAACAAACTAAGCTTCAAAGGAGTTCAAGGCACCTGTCCAGATTGCCAGAAGACCTGAGCTTAGCAGGAGGATTCCTTCAAGCAGTGCTATTGAGAGCTGTTATTTATTTGTATCTCTATTATTATTTATTTATTCATTCTATTTATTTAAAGTTGAATTTATTTATTTTTACAATGAAGAAATACAATAATTATTTGCTTTAGAAGAGCTGCTCTGGGGATCCAGTTTGGGGGTTGATGTCACACTATTTCTCTTACGTGCTGTTCCACACACCCAGGGCTCAGCCACAGCCCCAGGGCTCAGCTCTGAATCACCCAAGTGCTCTCAGAGCCACAAGGCCAACCTGTGGGACAGAGCCATCCATGTCACTCAGCACCTCCACCTCCCCTCTAGGAGGCTGAGGCACTTTCAGTCTTTTAAAAGAATGCACTTTTTCAAATTATGCCTAAATACTTATTTTAACTGAAGAGTCTTATTATGCCACAAATGCAGTGACAATAATTTTAAAATGTTAAACATGTGAAGTGAAAATTGTGTAAGCATGACTTTTCTAATTACAGCTGTGTGCTGCTGGCACAGCACTTGAACATTTTTTGTGTTTTGGTACTTGGGAAACTTGTATGTAGAACTCTATGAAATGTACCTAAACTCTAACAGAATCTATGCAAAATAAATTTCCTGCACAAAGACAGAACTGGCAGTTTTTCTTTTGTGGCACATATATCACAAGCACACAGACATTTTATATATAAAAGTATATTGCATTATATATAATATATATATAAATACGTAATATGATATGTATGTTTAGATATAAAATATATAGATAGCATAATATTTGAATATATTATCCATAGAATAAATGTTATAATATAAACATAAATATGTACTTATGGTGATGTAAGGAACATTCTATCAAAAAATAATTTTGATTGATTGAATCAATGTCTCCTACCAGTGAGGTCTGGACAGTGTCAGCAGGGTATTATATTCAGAAATCTTTAAGTTTATTATATAGGCTACAGATGAATGACAAAAAATTGTGTAGAGAATCATCATCCTTAGGTCTAGATACCACCTAATACCACTAGTGCTTTCAAATTTGGGTAAAAGTAGCACTGAAATAGTGCATCAGGATTTAGTTTCTTTCTTTGCTTTCACTTCACAATGGAGATTTCCCTCCAGCATCTCCTCTTTTCCATCTAGCTGGATATTCTGATTGCAGGAAAATTCACCCATGCAGAAGAAAGCAAAATGTAGCTGACAGGAAAAAAAAATCCTTTTTGTGGCTCTGATAGGGAAACTAACAGGGACATCAGGGGTTGTTGGACACACACCTTCCCCTCTGAGCAATCCAAACCTAGCCCATCATATTTATGTACTTTTGCAGGCATCACTGAGCACCTACAAAGAATTTCCCTAAAACACATGATTCATGGAGAATTTATCAGAGAATGGCTGTGCAAGCCTGTGGGATACCCCAAACACCACATTATCTGCAGGGAAAGGCAGGTTGAAGAGGCAGGGATATCCACACTGGAATCTGCAGGGATCCCTTAAGGCAACCCAGACATTTGAAAAGTCAGCCAATTTCTGTAACAACACCTGAAGAGAAGTTTCTTGAGTATGGGGGAAGAAAGAAACAGTAGTCACTGTATGACCAGAAAAAAACCCCACAACCTGGCAATAGGTTCAGTCATCATCTCTCTGCCACCTCAAAATAGTCAGGAATAAAACATGAACCAATACCTACAAAAATACAGAATGTAAAAACTAAAAGTTTGACATTTTTAGTGGCTTTAGGTCAAAGCAGCTCACCCTGTGAGGGGTAAGAGGGCAGGAGGAAGGTGACCCTGGGTACATCAGTGCTTTGGGATGGAGCTTGTAACTCCTGTAATGACAGGACTCACAAGGGACCCGAGGGAACATTCTGGTCCCATCACCTCCAGCCTGGCACACAGCCTGCTGAAAAGCTGCTCTGAAAGGGTTGGCACTGACCTCCAGCTCAAAGGTTGAAAGCTCTTTGGGGAGCAGGAGCACAATCCTACACACACTACATGCAAAGCTGCTCTCTCCTTTGGGACTGGGTGCAAAGAGAGGAATACGAGGGAAGGGGCCATGATCCTGTGGGATGAGAGAGGAAAGCATAGAAAAAGCTTTCTTCCAAAGAAAGTTTTACATTTGTTAGCAGAAATCTTCTGAGGGGGAGACAAAGCAATGGGCCAGGACTACTGGGAAATGCTGTGGACCATTGCTCAGGGTGGGGAGGGAAGATGGAAAAATGGTGGGACACTGGAGCAGGCTGCCCTGAGAAGCTGGGGGGTGCCCCATCCCTGGAAGTGCCCAAGGCCAGGGTGGATGGGGCTTGGAGCAACCTGGCATAGTGGAAGGTGTCCCTGCCCCTGGCAGGAGACTGGGACTAAATCAGCTTTAAGGTCACTTGTCACCCAAACTATTCTATGATCCTACAATAACGTTTCCCTTAGAACAGCCTGGAGAACAGCAGACACACATACTCCCAGAGCAATCATTTGCTCAAATACAAATACAATTATTATCACTATTACTCATCTCCCCCAGGCGACCCCTGAGGCCGGGATAAGCGGCAGAGCAGGCAGCCCGTCCTTGCTGCGTTTGCCGCTTGGGCAGGCGGTTGTCCCCAGCAGAGGGCCCGGGGACGCGTGTGCAGGTGGCCCTGGTGCTCTCTAGGTGGCAGCCCCGGCCCGTCCTCCGCCACAGCGCTGGCATCAGCCAGAGCAGACACAGGAAAAAAAAGCGCTGCCTGTGAGTTACTCGCTCAGGTTTTTAATCATCTTTTCTCAGTATTACTCTGAAGAGCTCAGAGGTGTCACAGAAAGGTGAAGGAAGATTTCACGAAGAGCTATTTTCTGAACGAGCCGGAAAAAGTGCTTGTGTGCCTCAGCTCCCCTGCAGCGCCCAAACCCACTGATAAGGCATCCCCTTGGTGTGCAGCTGTCAGACTTTAATGGCAAATATTTTTCACCACTTTGAGAAATCCTGGCATAGTGGAAGTTATCCCAGCTTCTCAAAACTCCCTGTGCCAACACCCTTGAAACTCTTCAGCTGGTAAAAAACATGAACACTCCTGGTTAGAGTGTTTTTGGTATAAAACATGTTTTTATAAAAACATATAGATCAAAAGGGTTTAATAAAGCACAGCAAATTTTTCACCTCTCATACAGAAAGAGTTGAAAGGAAAAGAACTCTGTCAGGCCCCACAGCTTCTAAGACAAGGCTGGCTTTGAGCAGGAGTCAGTGCAGGCATGAGGGCTGGGCACTGACACCTGGCCACTGCAGCATCACCAAAAGATTCACCCTGTGCCAGGGAGCTGCTCTCTGAGCATGAGCCTATTGATAACATCTTGCTATTCTCCCCAGCAGTTTCAAAGCTATTTGACACTAAGAGTATGTTTTCCAGGTAGGCATGTATTAAAAGGAGTGACATGGTTCCAAAAGGTATCTGGTACAAAAATGATTTGATAAATGGGTTTAGAAGGTGTCATACGGGGCTTTGTGTCTGGTGGGTCTGGCTATTAAATCCTTGTGCACAACAACGTGGTGGTTGAACCTCTCACCCACCGCCTCCCCTGAAGCAAATGATCCAGAAGTGGGAGGAGGTAAAGTAGAGTGTCCTTCCCTGATTTCTCCCACCTCCAGAGGTGAGGAGCAGAATGGGCTTCCTTGTGTTACCAACAGGTACTGAAACTCACATAGGAGAAAGCACAAAGGCATTTTAGTTGATTATTTACATATTTTGCATCTTTTGGTGTGCCAGTTTAGCACATTTAAACTTTCATCTTGGTAACTCATTTTAATCTACTCTACCTCAGGCTGTCAGTTGAAAAGAGATGTCCAAAGCTCCTTGGTCTTGCAACAGCCTGGTTGGGAAATGAGGGGGCCTGGACAACAACAGACCAAGAGCAGCTTGAAGCTAAAATGCTGCCCTTTGAGAGAATTATTCAGGCTTCTCATGAGAGAGCTGAATCAAAGCAGTGCTGGGAAGTACAGCCATGACAACCATTTCCCACGTGCTTTTTGCTACAAGAACCTTTCACATAGCAATGTAAATAACTTCTCCAGTTTGCAAAGCAGGTAAATGGACAGTGAATAGCCATGTGGCCATGGTTAACATGTGAATTTGTTTTTATAGTAGGGACAACCCAACACATACTCGGACAAAGAATTTAGAACATCATCCAGTCTCAAATATCCATATTATCAGTAGTAGTATTGTGGTTATTATTATTTAGAAGACTATCCAGAAGGAAACATATCCCTGACTCAACACAAAATTTCCCTAATCAAACCTGGAAAAACCCATCAACCAACTCTGTGCTTTGTCAGACATTTTCTATGAAATTACATATCTAAAAATCAAATATAGACTTAGAATAGAAACTGGCCTATAGAGGAAATATTTAGGAGAGACCCTGATACCTACTGGCCCCAGCTGACAAGGGTATTGGCAAAGCTTGGTGCTCTTGCTGGGAGCTTGGCTCTTCCCTCACCCTTCCCAAAGAGCACTTGCCAAGCACGTTTCTTCTGGCACTGAACAAGGAGTTCCTCCCAGCTCTCTGCTGGAGCCAGGGCTGTTCCTGAGCACAGAACAAAGTGAGGCAGCCCAGCTGTCCTGGAGAAGGTTACAAAACCTCCCACTGCACTGCCAGGCAGGGCTGGCACCAATGCTGATGATGAGTGATTTCCCTTTCCTTGGTGGCCAGAAATAACTTCACACTCAGAGCTCCCTTGATGACACTTCTTTGATTGGCTGTAACATTAATTGCTACCTAGCATAGAACAAATTACTCTTTTTTTGTCTTTAGAGCTACGTTGCCTTCACGTTTGGGAGAGAACTCCCTCGTGTGTTCACTCTGCTCTGAGCTGACTGTGCTGGGAGAGCTGCAGTTACTCTGAAAGCTGGGGGAGCCCTGGCTCCCGTCCTGTGGGATGCTGGGGACCCACCCCAAAGCACCCTGACACGCCACCACACAGTGTGGCACTGTCCTTGCAGCCCCTCTTGTCACTTACTAACCATGTCCCCAGGTAAATCACCTCATTACCTTTGGGCAGTGTTACATAAGGCCCCAAATATCATTAATGAAGAAGCAAACATTCCCTGTCCCATGAGAAGGAGAAGCTGCAGTTGCCACCTGAGACAGCAGATTTGCACAGCATTATCATACAAATTAATTATGCCAGGGCAAAATCCAGCTCTCACACTTACAATGAACAAACAGCCTATTGTTTTCTTTTCAGGTCAAAGAGACAATATTTGCTCTAGAAAAGCAGTCAGATTTGCAAGGCTGTTGCACATGTCTGTGCCACTCCCAGTCACACTGCAGGGATGTAGATGATTAATTAGATCCTATGGGCTCCATCTTTAGCTGACATTAGCACCAGAGGTGCTGAAATTGTAGAACTGCAAAAATTTACAGCAATATAAGATGTAGTCTTATCTGAGGGGAAGCAATCCCTTTCATGGCTGCTTCACTACAAGTTTCCTCAGGTATTTTCCTTGATAGGACAAAGAAGAATGGCTTCAAATTGACAGGGGAGGGTTAGATTGGGTGTTAGGAAGAAATTCTTCCCATGAAGGTGGTGAGGCTCTGGCACAGGTTGGCCAGAGAAGCTGTGGCTGCCCCAACCCTGGAAGAGTCCAAGTTCAGGCTGGATGGGGCTCTGACCAACCTGGTCTAGTGGAAGGTGTCCCTGGCCATGGCAGGAGGTTGGAACAAGATGAGCTTTAACGTCCTTCCAACCCAAACCATTCTATGATTTTATTATTATTCTGTTTTTCTTTTACGATATTCATGCTCTTACACACCACGTTTTCTTGCATTAAAGCATTGCTCTGAAGTTAGAGGCTTTAGGAAATTTACCAGAACTTTAATCATAAAAGTTTCTCAAATCTGATATGCTGATAATTCAAGTGCTCAAGCTGTCGTTGTTGTCTGATTTGAATGATTTATGAATGAGATAAGATAGTAATCACATCCTGCATTTACTCATCTTCTCTATATAAGCCAGCTTCGTATCTGCCAAGAGAGAAGAGCTTGAATTCAAAGCCCTCTTCAGATAACAGGGGTCAAGCTCCCAAATCAACACCTTTAAAATGCATCCTCACATATTCTTGCTATTATTGAGTTCTGGGGTGTCCAGTTACTTTCTCCCTCAGAAGGAAATGCCTCATCTGTTGAACGAGACTAAATACTCACTAGTTGATGAAATGCTTTGCTTGCTTCAGGCTGAAAATGAACGCATAGAAGTAAATAATTTCCCCGCTTCCCTCACACCAGATTTACTTTTTGAGGTGATTTCCAGTTTGTGACTAACAGACTTCTATTGTTTCCAGGAGAACTTCTCCATACCGGTCCACCTAAAGGTAAGAACCTGTTGCTTCCCTTCTCTTATTTTCAGTTAGAGTCTCCAAAGGGAGCTTGGAGTGTAACCTCTGGCACAGCAAGTCTGAGGACATTTAAAACAAGCTGTAATTGTTGCAGATGCAAGTGGTGTCCCAAAATACTGATGCAATGACCTATTTTTAAAAGATTATGAGAGCCTGGCTACTAACCATTCTAATTGCTCCTAAAGATAATCATGCCATAAGTCAAGTTTTATCAGCTCTTTTTAATATTTTTCCAGAGAAATTTCTGTTGGTGATTGCAAAGTCCGGTCTTCCAAGGACTGCCAATATAAAGAAAATGTTTAAAGTAGCTCCCTCTAAGTGTCCTACTTCCGAAGCAAAGACAAAATTAATCACTCTCTGACTTAGATGGAATCGAATCAAATTCCCAATGTGGTCACATCCTCCACTGACAGAAACTGGACCCTTTTTATTTCAAAGTTTCCAGCAATGATAGTTATGAAAACTGTCCTTTTAACACTTCTGGCAAGAAGGAAGGAAAGAGGAAATCCTAAAAAGAATGAAAGAAATTTTGATTTCTAGAGAAAAATGGCATATTCAATATGATTTATTAACAGTTTTTAAAGAAAGAAAAGCTTTCTTGTTGCACTAGAACACCATATATTTTCTCTTTTTCTCCTAGAAACAAAGCTGTGCACATAATAACACTGAAATATTTATTCATGAACTAAAAAAGATTCACAAACGGACATGCATGAGAAGAGTGGAGAAAGATATGGAAAAGCTAGAAAAAACCTGCAATATTTTGAAGGTAACCCTCTACTATTTGTTTTATTTGAGTTTCAAACTTTTTCTTGTTGTTATCCATTTATCCAGGCTTTTTAAAACCAGGTAATTTACCATTCTCACATTTTATCAAAGAAATGATCACTCATTTTTAATTTTGAACCAGCTACAGCCCTAGGGAAGGATACCAAGCTTTCTCTCCCATGCACAAATTCATTCTTATGGGGACCATATCAATATGGCTCAGCTGGACCTGCAGTAATGAAGATTATCTATTAGGTGCAATTAATAATGACCTATACAGCTTGTCCTTCAGGAAGAACAAGACAATTAACAGCAGAAAAATCAGATCAGAAATACTACAGAGAAAGAATCTGATTTTGAATGCAAAAGAGAGACAGAAAAATTAGGGGATAGAAAATTGAGTTTGCATGGACCAGTGGCTAAATTTCCAACAATAACTGTGTTTAATTAATCCCCTGCAATAGAGAAGCAGGCTCTAGGAAGAAAACAGGTAAGCATCAATTTTCTATCTAGTGCAGCTGCAGAATAAGCCATGTCTAAGTTTGTCATACAACCAACAAGTGATCCACACTGCTGCAGCTGTGAGCATGCTGGGACCCAGACAGTGACCCTCACAGTCCCCAGGATTTGGTATTGGGAGAGAAATGGTTTTGACCTTCTTCCAGATTGGCAGGTGACTCCTCTGCCCTCCCAAATCAACACAGAAAAGTCTGCAGTACTGTGAAAGTCAAAGAGAAATAGCTAATGACAAATGATCTCTAAGAATTGTGTGAAATGCTTTTGGGGGTGTGAAGGACAGCATCCTCCTCCATCCCAGTGAGCTGAGACAGAATGTGCAGCATCTGTAACTCATGCATCAGTACCTCCTTTTTGCTCCTAGAAATCTTCATTCAACGACAAGAGCTGCTCAAAGAAGGCAAATACTAAGTTCTCAAGATTTAAAGAGAGCCTGGAAGAATTCTTGAGATGGGTCAATGAGAAGCTGGACTGCAGGAATGTTGGGAGAAGCGAGTTGGGTTTGTACCTGGATGGTGCATGCAGCTGCCCTGACTCCTGGAAATCCACCGAGGCTTGGGCTAGGGAAGAGCTGCCCAGGCAGTGAGGGGCTGGCTGGAAGGGGAGGGGGAGATATGGCTGTTATAAAGTAGAGTTTTTACTAATTAATGCAAATCTTCTGATGCTAATTAATGTTAAATTTTGATGGCTAATGCAAGGAGGCAAATTACACAGCAATTAAAATTTCATATAACAAGCATGGCCAAGTGTCATCATTTATTTTGTGCAGTTATCAAAGGTGAAGTGTCTTATGTCACTAGAGTTTTATGGCATAAGGATATACCACAGCCTTATACCATGTGTGTGGGGATTGCACAAAAGGAACGGAAAACCAAACACTGACCCACAGACCAGGAGATCCAGCACAACCCCGAGGAGGGTTGAAGAGACCCAACAGCCACAATTCCATCTACTTTAACCCTGAGCACAAAACTCATGCTTCTAGTTTCCACTGCTTTACAATGAGCTTTAACATGAACCTAACTTAATAAACCTTGAGGTTCCATGTGCTGCTACTGCAGCTGCAGTGTCTTCTCCCAGTGCACTGAACAGACTTTGCTTTGAATTTTTCACCTTTCTCACCATACAGAATTTTTACAGGTTATGACTAGATCCAGACTGGTGCTGAATCTCATGCCTTAAGAAAGATACTGAGCATAATATTCCTTGCACAAGATCTCACACAGCTCTGTGTAAGTCAATACAAACTGGATGCCAAATGCTGTTTTCCTGCTATATATTTGTGTTTTTGGAAAAGTCTTAGGCAGAGACTTAAATGGGAAGAAGTTTTAAAAAATGCAAACTATCTCAAGGTAGTAGTTAAGGCCAATTCTAGTCATGGCAATACCAGTACTAGTCTGCACTAACAACACCAAGATAACAGATAGAAAAGGTCATGGATGATGTGTCTCCCAAGGGTTGTGGATACCTGCTCCCATGAGATTCAGAGGCACCACAGATTTAAAGGGTTTTGTCCTCACAGTTAGAAAAGATGGGGGAACCCAGACTTCTCTAAGTACAGATAGAACTACAATTTGCCATAAAACTGAGCCAAAAGACAATTGGCTTGTATAGTAACAAATCTAGCCAACATCAGTTAAAAATCCATAGCTCTTCTAAGCACAGAAAAAGGCTGGACCCAAATTTGAAACTACTGTGATAAAACATAATGGAGTCATTAATTGGTTTTCTAACTCTGAAATATGACAGATATCTGTTTGCTAGATGAATCTTACTTAGTGCTTAGACTTTTGCTACTGCTGAACACACTTCACCACTCCTACTCACAGCCTATCTAAGGCTGGTGAGTTTTGGACAAGGAATGGTCACTATCCAATTGATTAAAGTCACTAACAACCATGGAAATTCCTTGTTATGGCAGTACAATTCATCACAGATGTAAACCTTGTAATTCATACAGACACACAAGCCAGAAGGTTTGCACCATTTCCCATCATGTCTGGATCATTAACCAATATCCAATCTAGATTGGACCATTGGAATTAATTTTTGCAGCTGATGAAATAGTGGTAAGAGGAAGAAAGAGACACAGCATTTATAAGGCATGTGGAGAAAAATATCTGTCCTATTGTCATGTTTCAGTCCCAACATAAGGAGTTTTCTATTATGCTCAGCAAGCCCTGAACCATGGGGCATCTCCAGGTTAAAACAGCAGTGGTGATGGGGTGGTACAGGTCTGGCTGTAGCTCTCTGCATCTTTTTGCATCCTGGGCAAGATAAGCACTCTGGAAACCCCCACATCACAGAGAACCTTGAAAACTGAAACAAAATTATAAAGCTCAAAGTCTACGAAAACATCTGAGATCCCAACAGGATGTGAATTGCAGCAGGGTTCTGTAGGGCCATATTCACAGAGCCACGTCAAGGATGAGTTTCTGTGGTTGTGTGAGAAAGGATGGGACCTACGCAAAGAAACAAACCTGCTGAATTGCTGGCCTGAAATTCCTCACAGCACATACAGTAAATGCAACCAGCTCCTGGCCTTCCTCTCAGAGCAGCTGCTGAGTAATACATGAATTTGCTCATATATTCAGCCTCACCTCAACTGCCAGAGGATCTTGAAAAATATTAGAAGATACCCAGTTTAAAAGAGGTTTGTTTTAAGCCTAGTGTGTTTCTTTCTCAAAGTCACTGTCTAATGTCATGTATCTGTGATCTCACCTTTGCCCCCCAGTTTTCCTCGAGGGCATGCAGCTCCTTCCCCTGCCCAACCATTTCAAAGCACAGCTCAGTTTAAAAAACAGAAAGAAATTTAAGAGTACTTAGTTCAGTTTCATGAACCCTAGAGATGACCAAAGTGCTCCTGTCCAACCCTATGAGAAATGACAAGTCAGCCCACAATATCTTCTAGAGCTGGCCTTGTTAAAACACACCCTAAGGGTTTCACAAAACTCCACAGAATAAGAGATATTGCACCAGTCAGTGTTTGAACTGGGATGGTAAACAGAAGAGTTGCATTATCATCAGGAAGGTATTTATTCCGCAGGAGTCCATGATTTTTAGGAGCTCTTGCCAGAGAACATCTTTTTATTACTGCCTGTGGTCAAGTTGGTTGAGATACAGTTGGGTTTTCCCACTGAGCACCTACCTACTCCAGCAGCTCCTCCAAGGTTTAACCTTAATGTAATTCAGTTTAAATTTAAAATCCTGAGCATGAAATTTGGGCTTAGTATTCCACTGACCTGATCAGAAAATCCTGTAGCACTCCCAACATGACTCATATTTGGTTTTTTAAGTCCATAAAGAGAGAGGAAAAAACCCCTACTCACCTACTCACACTCTTACTATACCCACTCTTAAACTCAGGTCTCTTCTTCTGTATAAATGTTTATTTTTCCATATATCTACTTGCAGCCCTGCAAGGAAATGCAGAAAAGGAAACCAGATTAGAATTAAAATCTGACCTTTCAAACCGGGTAGGCAACAGCAGAATTTTCCTCACTACCTTTATGAACGCATTTATCTTGCATGTTTCCTGCACACATATGTTGCCCTCTCACATAAAGTCCTCAAGGTCAAAGCCATGCTCAGTTATTCCTCATGTTTTACAACATGAAGCAACCCAGTAAAGCTTATAAGCAAGCATAAAAAATTATACACCAGCACCCTGGTGTTTTTTCAGGTATCAGAGTATGTATAATGATAAAACAGCCAAACCTGGGCAAAGCATTTAAAAATACTCTGATGAAGCCTATTCCTAATGCAAACGCTTCTATAGAAACAAGAAGACACATAATTTAGGGTGATTCCTGATATCATCCATCAGTGTGAAATAATGAGAGGACTCACACAAGTTTAACCCACAGAATTTGACCCAAAGGAAACACGGGCAGATAACTTCAGCACGTAAATTCTTCCCATGACTTTATCAGAGTACGGAAATAAACCAGGCACTGAGGCTACAGTACCTGTTTACCATAGCTGAAATATTTGAAACTCTTTTTTTTTTGTGTCTTAAGATACAAAGAGCTGTTAGCCACATCCTTGAGTCACAAATGCTGTGAGCGGACAAAGAACATAATCTCATTAAAAGAAACCATAACCTTCAATCACAATAATAGAACTAACTACAGGACAGAATGGAAAATAATTTTAAAAGCTCATATTAAAAAAAGTCAGTGGAAGAAATAGCAAGTATTAAATAATTTTTTTGAGCTAACAGCACATCAGCAATCCATAGACTATAAGTCTGGTTATCATTGACTATAACCTTATGTAAAAGGTATAAAAGAATTAATTTCCCAAAGATGTAAGACTTACAGAAACCCCATCTGATTCTGGTCAGAAACAATCCTGAACCAACCCTAATTCTCTATATACAATTTCCTAAGTTATTTGAATCTTCATCCAGACTTTGAAACTTCTCAAGTGCAATGCACTAAATACTCCCCAAGGCAATGGAAAAAAAAAGAAATCTGGATCTAATGTTCTTGGCAGCAGCACAATCTGTGTTCTAATAACTTCCATAAGTACTGGGCTTGTGTGTCTTGAAGCCTATTCACATGCAAGGACTCTTAATTTTTATTACTTGCAATTAAATGTTTCTTCTCTGCCCTCACAACAGGATCTAAACATAGGGTGCAGGACAGAATGCTGGAGGGACCTGAGAGCATTTTTAACCACCTACCACGAGCAAACAACAGAAACAATGGGAAAGCCCCATCTCTGCCTCCCTCTGCTATCTGTAACAGCATCATCCCTATTCTCTCTCCTGATTTGAGCAATCCTGCTTGCAGAGAAGCAGGAGGCACATCCCATCCACCTCCCTACTGAGTCAGCATGGATCCACTCTACAAAAATCCAGACACACTAGCCTTGAAAAGCCACAGTTCCCCCAGAACCTGGTGGCAAATGCAAACGTATCACAAAAATGGTTGCTCTTCCCGAACTTAAATGTTACTCTCAAAAAATTGCATATTTCAAATAAATTGTGGAAAAAATACAACAGCTAGAGACAGAAGTACAAATCATTTTTCTGGTGGCCAGAAGGCTACTGGGCATAACTGGTAATTTCCAAAGTACACCACAAGAATAAGCTTACCTTATTGCTTCTTTTGTCTTGCCAAGGTGTTACTCAGAACAGAGTCACCTGTGATCACTGACAGCATGTAATGGACGAGGTTTAAAAGAGGTTTTAGCTTTAGAAAAGTTATAAAGGAAGGTAGAAAATAAAACAGAAAGAGATATGATAGACTGAGACCTCCCTCCCTGAGATGGAGGGGTGAGATAAGGCTGTGGTTGATGTGGTGGGAGCTGAGCACAGGCAGTGGTCATCGCTGCACCCCCACTTCCTGCCCCATCCAGAATTCATTCCCCAAAAGCACATAAACCAAAATTAAAATGAGCTTACTTCAGTTTTTGACACGAATGGAGTGCTGCTGGAAGGCTGGGGATGGATAACCCTGGATTAAGTACTCTGCATCCCAGGCATGGCTCCTGCCTCCCCAAATCACACAGCTGAGAGCAGGGGATCTTGCTGCAGTGTCCACCTGGTTCCCATCCTCTGCCAGGCTGTGCATGCAAGGCAGGCTCAGGCCCACAGTGGCAGGTCTGGTTTGTAGACTGGCAATCTAATCCAGCAGAAAGTATAACATGATTTCCCAGAGCTCAAATGAGCTTCTCGTTCTGTGATCTCACTAGGATTCAAATCAATCATCAGAAACCTCCTTTATCCAGTTGTTACTCACTGAGACTCTCTGTTCTAGAGAATACATCCCTACCAAGCAGCTCTTCTGCCAGTGTGGCTTTCCAGTTACAGCAGCTCCTCTTCAGTTAAGTGAAAAGGCATTAAAATGTAAAGCTGAGCACTAACCAGTAACCCCAGGACCAACATTATTTATTTGCAAGGCAGTTTAAGCTCTAGCTGATCAAGTTAACAATGCCCATAGCAGGTAGTTACACACCTGGAGGTGATGGTCAGGTGGAAAGCTTTGCCCACGATTGACACTTGCAGAAGCTGCACAGCTGCTCTCCCTTAAAACACCCCCACCACCAGGGCCAGCTTTAACAAGCATCAAGGCTGGTTCCCAGCAGTTTGTACAGGTGCTGTTTCACACCTGGTGCAGATCTCTGTTGTGCTAACAAAACAACAGCTCTCGGTAGTAAAATTTCATTTTAATTTCCACCCCACTTTAATGAAATATTAGTTCCAATTTTTATGTGTAAACCCTAGCCTGGCTTAGAAACAGAGCTACCAGCCTGCAGCAAACAGCAGGACTGGGAAAGGACAGGACTAAGCTCTTGGAGAAGAGCAGAGCTTCCTCTGTCAGCCCTGTGGAAAGCTCCTTCTCCATCCACCGTCCCTTCACACCACACCACTTTGTCTCTGAATTATTTACTTTTGTCAGAAGGGTTAAAAATTGTTTTGTCAGCAACAAACCAAGCCAACCACAGGGTCCACACAGCAGGTGAGCAGTGCTCTCAAACAAGTTAGACTCCTTAGGCTCTGCTCAGCCTTGCTTTGATGTGCTGAATAAAAGAGGTCCCAGGTGTGCTTCCACCGCAAGGTGCCTCAGATCCCACCCACACCCTCTTCAACTCAGGGAAACCCTACTGTGAGTTAAAAAAGCATCTGGGAGTGTAAAATATCCTGTATTTGCTCCAGGTAACATGTTAAGGAAACAAGATCGCTTGTTTCTCGTGCCCCTCTTCAAAGGAGAACTTACTGTGAGAACAAACTTACTGTGAGAACAAACATCAACTTACTCTGTAGACTGAGCACAACCATTCGATACTTTGTCTTGTTCTGTGGAAAATACCTTTTTTCAGTTTTGGAATCCACACCAATCACTTTGTCCTTTCACCCAGCTGTGGCTCGGGGCCACCATGACAAGCTGGCCACTGCTCCCACTGCCAAGCACTGCACAGGCTCCTCAAAGGCACTAAGGGATAAGCATCACTCACAAGTGAGAATTCAGCATTTTATTAAAAAGGAGTTTGTTTTAATAACACTTGGCATATTTTTAAATAGTTTTTTGATTTCTTGGGTTTTTTAGTTTTGTTTGGGGTTTTTTAAAATAAATATGCTTTTAATAAAGGAAAATTAGTTTCTAGGAAAACAATTCAGTCCTGGAGTGGCCAAGCAGTTGGACTAGATGATTGCTGCAGGTCCCTTCCAGCCAAATGATTCCATTAATTTCTCCCTCCCAAGCTCCAAATGCTCCTTCTCACACTATTCTGGTTGCTCTGGCCAGCAGCTGGCCCAGCTGTACAGGATCAGCCTCCCAGCTCCCTGCACAGCTCTCGAGCCACGCTTGCAGCTACGTGGCAGCCTGAGCATGAGCTGGTGGCACATACAGAGGACAAGCAGGGGACACCTCAAGGGTGGCTTCAGATCCAGCCATGGTTAAGCCTGGTCAAGGGGAAATGTTCAACAGTGCTGTCTTTGAAGCATATTTATTTTAAAAAACCCCAAACAAAACCAAAAAAACCAAGAAACCAAAAAACTATTTAAAATGTTGCCTTTAGGCAAGAATTCTTAGAGACAAAAACCTTCCTGGCCTGTTTTACCTGCTGTCAGCTCTTAAAGTAGTTTTTATGCTGTTTCAGAAAAAACCACATAGGTGCCACAGAACAGCAATTAAAAGTGAGGAAAGGGTTTTTTCACAGTTGGATGGACCACTGTGTGCTTGTTCACCCCAGCCTGATTGTGCCTTTCCTGCTCTAATGGAGGGAGAGGTATTTTCCAAGCTATTTGCTGTTCCATCAATGCCTGCATCCTTCCTCCTCCCTAAGGAGGCACCTGGCACTGGGTGAGACAAACCCCATCTGGCAGCAGCCCACGAGGATGGCGGGAGCAGGGCAGTGCTGGAAGATGAAGTTAAATCTTGGATTAAAATACCCAGGAGAGATGAGGTAGAGGAGCACTCCTGGGAACACCCAGTCCTGCTCCAGACTTGGGTTTGTAAAATCCAACTTCCCAGCTGGGTATAAGACACACTTCAGACTTCCTGAACTCAGAACTGCTATTTCTGAAAGACATAAAAGTGCAACCAGCCAGAGCAGCACCTCAGCAGAACCGAATGCCAAGTGTCAAAAAGAGGCACTGATTGCACAAGGGTTAGTAAGAAGCTTCTGATCAGTTTGGAGCTTCAAATTTGTGACTTCCCAGATATAACTTTAAAATGGCATTTCATTGTTAAATCATTTGCAGAAACAAAGGTCTGGTACTCACAGGAGTGATTCTCCTTGACACCTTTGCTTGCTTTGGCTGCCTGGAGCCACTGGGGACAAATCACAACTAACAAAAGATGGGAATATTACTTTGAACTCATGCAAAATCTTCCATTAGCTCTGACTCCATTCCTGGGAGTGCTGCCATGGGGTTCTGGTCAATCTTCAGCACATTAGACTGACATTGTGATCAGTCCTTGGACACATTACACACTGCTGTAATGTCACTTGGTGCTACAAGATGTGGTTCTGCTCCCCGAGGCTGCAGTCCATGGCTGCTCCCCTCCACCTTTAAACACACCCAAAGTTCTACAAATGTTTCCTCTGTACTGCTTCGAAACCAACTCCAGCTTGCCATTTCCTCTTTCCTGTGAGTAAACCCAGGCTAATTGTCTTGAAAATCCAAGCTATCATTTAGTCAGAGCAAAACACAGAGATGAAAACCACAGCGACGCAGCCTGTGCAAAGCTTCTGACTCAAAGGGCTTCTTTGTCAGTGCTCTTCTTTCATGGGCAGTGCAGTCATAGGGAAGCTCTTGTGGGAAGGAAGATTCAAAGCTGGGAGCATGTAAGAATTCAGATGCTCGTCCTACTGAGGTACAAACCTGAGTCATTAAGCAGTCTGAATTTCTAGGCAACACGTCAATGCAGAAATAGTTTCTTTTAAATGAACTATGTGATGTACAAACTCTTTTTTGCTTGAATGCGACATAGTACAACATTTCCACATAGTGACAGTGCACAAAAAGGTGTCAGACCCAGCTGGTTCTCTGCGTAAGGAGTGTCCATGGGGGACACTGGTCACTGAGCAGAGCCTCAGCTGGCCAGTGGGCTTGCTAAGAGGTTTCTGTCATTTATTTTGGCAGGGGTAAAATGACAATAATAAGAGCTCAATTACCGCAGCCTCTTTGCTAATTTGAAACAGCTCCTTCTTCTAAGCCGAGCTGCAGCAACCCCTGTGAGAGGCTGAGCTGCAAGAGAAGGTGGGGATCCCATTGTAGCCAGCACGTCCAGAACAAGGGCATGTGTTCCTAGCTGCTAAAGGGGCTGGAGAAAGCCAGGCTGGAAACACATTAAGCCCTTGCACGGTAAAGGACACCTGTTAGAAGCATACTAACTTTTAGATACAATTTAAATAGGAATAAAGTCATCGAAGCAAAAGAAATCTATTTGTACTGACTCAGCTGAACCAGCTGTGAGCCTCTCTCCCCGGAGAGCCGAACACACCCTCCAACAAAATGGCAACTTTTTATGCCCTTTGGGGCCGCGGCGGTCCCTGTCCCCTTTCCCTCTGCTGCATACTCAGGAACCCACATTCTCTCCTGACCACCTACTTTTGTGTCCCCTCCCCTCTCATCCTACTTCATTTTGGTCAGGTCTTCAACCCCACCCCTCTCCCAGCTCCCAGCAACACCCAACAAATTAACTAGAACAAATCCAAAGCACAAATAACAACACATAGAACCAACAACCTTCATTCTTTTACCTAATAACCTTTTGGCTGCAGCAAAATATTACCTCATCTCTCACACCTGCAAGAGCCAGACTTGGCTGTATATTAGCAGGGTGACATCCTGCAGGCTGGGGATAGCACAGCCAGCAGGCATGGGTGAGGGAACACACTTTGCAGTGTTTCTCCCACCAAAATACATATGTGGGGGCAAAGTGAGAGCCGAGAGGAGAGCATGACTAAATTATCACTTGTTAGGAAGTGACAGCCTAAGGCCACAGATGGTATTAAGGCTCACAGATTCCCATACTTCACTGAGAAACATTTCACTTGTCTGCGCCTACTCAAAGCAGAGGAAATCAGTGCACAAACAAGCAAAATCATACTGCAGCAGAGGAGGTGAGGTCTCACTGCCAGCCTGCCTGTGGTGCAGCAGCAGTGGCTGCCCCCTTCACAGAGGGCTCAGTGATGCCACTGGGGCTGCTGCACACCTGGAGTGCAGGTGGGTAATGCTCACTCAGTGCAGCTGCCACTCTCGTACCAAACCCCACACATCTGTTCCAGGGCCAGAGGAAGGAGCCCCATGGACCCAATTCATCTTCTGTGGAAGATGGAATAAGTGCCAGGATCAGCCAGCTCCTCTTCCAGGCGATGAATCACTGTCCAGGTCTACCAATGGATGTGGTCACAGGACTGCTGAACCTTGGTGGGTGAGTCACTCCACCCCAGCCCAGACAAGCAGAGAAAATTTAGAAAGTTCATTAAGTCTCATGAGGTCTGAAGGTGGAATGTGATACATCAATCTTCCATCATCTTTGCAGATATGGACACTGACAGCAATATCCTCTGAAGCTATAAGGAATGATGAAGTGCCCAATGTCCTAAACAATCAGCAATCACACCAGGGGATGCTGGTGTTCACCCAGCTCACTCCTGTGTCATCTCACATCAGCCTCAAGCTTCAGCAGCGGCAGGCGCGGGGGCATCACCGCAGCGCCCTGCGCGGCCGGGAGCCAGCAGCGCCCCCGCTGGCCGTGCCCCGAACTGCAGCGCAGGGAAAGGCCTGAGCCCAGAGAAGGCCGCGCTCGGGTTTGTGCTCTCGGTTGGTGCTGCTGCCGCTGCTGCCCTTTGTTTGCCTTCTCATACACACACACACACACTAGTAAATAACTGCTATTGCTTTCCCATGGCTTTGCCTGAAAGCCCATTAACTTCAAAGTTATAATAATTTAGAGAGAAGTGGGTCACATTTTCAATTCCAATGGAGGTTCCTGCCTTCCTTGGCAGACACCTGTCCTTTAAATCAGGACATGAGGACTGCTTTTTCCAACCCAAATCGTGATGTGAAACACCTGACAAAGTACATTTCTAGCCCAAAACAACACACCGCCAAACAGCTTCACCCATACTCTCCTTGGCCAGCAAACACCAGCTACACAGCTGCTGTTGGTAGCTGGGCTGCACAAAGATCCACAGCAGAACACACTGTGGAGAGGAGTTTAACCTGAGCTACAAGCTGCAGTCACGGGGCTGCCCACCAGCACATCACATCCCTGCAGCTGCCACTGCCCATCTGCCCCAGCAGCTGGAAACTCAAAGTGCAGCCAGGCTCTTTTCTCTCCTTGCCCTGGCAAAGAGTGTGCTGGGTCACACTCTGGTTACACGTGCCCTTACACAGTGAGGTGCTGCCAGGAGAGCTCAGGGCACCATGACCCCAGTTCCCTACATGTTGCCAATACAGCATGAGAGAAAAACAGATTTCAAGGAAAAATAATTCTTACCCTGTGTGAGTTTTGACCCAGCTGATCCTAACATCAAGTGAGTGGTTTGGTTTTATCCTTGACTTTCTCTCAAGGCCTCCTCAGGAGTTTCAGGAAGAAGCATCCTGATGTGCATGCTGAAGCCAAGGGCTTCTCTGAAAGCTGGAGAATACCTGGGGGGCATTTCTCCCAGGGCTTTGCAAACAAAGTCTATCTTTGGGGAAGTGCTTACCAAGCAGAGGTGAGTTTTGGGCATGAACTGCCTGGCTTTAATGACAGGTCATCTGCTGTGCTGAGCCACCCCAGCACCATCTCAGGGTGCAGGAAGAACAGTAAGGAGACAGAACAGGGAGTATAATGCAACAGACTACACAAATATGCTTGGGAAGGTACTGAATCTCAAAAGCCACATGTGCTCTTTTCTCTCAAATTATTATATTTATTATCTATTACTCTTCAGATCAGATTAGCAGTAAGCAAAAACAGCTTGGCATTCAAGCAGTTCTGCATCCATACTCATTGCCTCCTACTTTAGGTGGGAGCAAGGTCAAAGACAACTGAGAAGACAGAATAGGATTTTTCTGAGAGAAAACAAGCAAGTAAAATTATCTTTACAAGTTCAGTATGATATCACACAGTTAATAATGGTATTTCCCAGCCAACTATGCTATTTCAGAAGTGGGATGTGCAGTTTTTGGCCAGAGTCCTGATGTGAACTTTATCTGTCAACATACCACGTCGACAAAGTCAAAGTAGGCTCCTCTTCCCTCCCCTGAAACCCAGAGTGCTCTAACCAGAGACTGTGGCTTTGGCTCATCATCACTTCTTCACATCTGCAACACTGTTGTATGTTGAATACTTTGTTATAAAGCAAAACTCCCTATTTCCACCAAGTTTATGTTATGCTGAGACATTTTACTAAGAAAACTAGAGGTCAACAATGAGATATTCTGAACAGCCAGCCAGCAACCACAAAATTCATGGCAAGCAAAAGAGAGCCCTGGGAGATTAGAGAGCAGCTTTTGAGCTCTGCTGTGCTGAGTCTTCAAAGCTTTTAGGGAAAAAATATTGCAGTTTCTATAGCTACCTGCACTAAGTATTCACACAAAGCTTAGTCACAAGTCTAGATTCTCACTTCAGTATTATTAACAACTTGAGGCCATCAAGTCCCTGTCTGGACAATGCAAGGCCTCTTTCTTCAATCAGTTGTGCATGTGTAACAGAAGAATTAAAGCTTTAGTGAGTACAGGTGCATGCTGCATCTAAATGAAGCAATAACCCTCAAATTCATCAGTTCTTTACATATAAAATACAAGAGCACATGAAGATGCATTGCTGAGCCACACTGCTTTAATACTGATAGAATAAACTGATGACATGTATTGTATCTAACATGTAAAACTCTCCCATACTATGAGTCTCTCCCAAGAGGACAGCAGGGGAATTGCTTCTAACCCTGCCCAACACCTGTTTTTAAGCCTTACCTCACTCAGTCTTTGCACAACACAGGGCAATGCAGGAGCACAAACCAAACCAACCTTCGTCATATGACAACACAGACTGCAAGTGGATGTTTCAGTGCAATTGAAGTTGCTTTCACTTTCTCAAGCCAGTTCCATGCATTGGTACATTAACTATTGCCCAAGCATGTCTTTAAGCACTAGTTTATAGTTGTACAACCATTACCAGTTCTGGCTTTCAGTTCACCTGCAGTCATCCATAGTCCCATGAAGTCAGGCTCACACCACACCCAGCCAGGGCGTGGCTCCAAAGTCAATTCAGCCCCACAGCCACATATTGGCACAAGAGCCCGGCACTAACACCAAGCACGTACATTTCTGAAACATGTGCCTGCTTCTCCATAACTTTTGCTTTTTTTTCAGCAATTCACTCTAATTTCTTTGTAAATAATTCAGAGATGGGACTTTGTTCCAGTCCTCCATGTGTTGGCTTAGGGCCAATACTCACATGTTAACAGAGCAAAAGGCAAAGGAGAATCACAGGGAAGGATTATTCCCAGCCTGCCTGAAGGGCGTGACAAAACCCTTCCCCAGTCAACAGAAGTAGATTAAGATTTGTTTGCAAAACATCCTACTGATTTCCATAGGTGCTGAGACAGAACACTGTCCAAAAGCATGATGTATTTTCTACAGGAAAAGGGCAATGAGGCAACAGGCCTTCAGAGTTTTGAAAAAGTAAAGGCCCACTGTTCCCTAAAACCAAACACTGATGCACCAATCAAGGACTCCAAATAGAGAATCACTTTATGGAAAGAACATTTATTTTTGCTTTAAAACTTGTGATCCATAGAAATACAATAAAATCAACATGTACACAAAACTTTTTCTTAAAAAAACTTTGGTTCAAAGAAATATTTAACATCTAAATCTGAGGTACAAAAGGCACAAGACCAAGCACCCAAACATAATTGCTCACAGCACTGTTTGCACCACTACTACAGAGGGAGACTGTAGGGAGGAAGGCAGGGAAAATGTGGAAATAACTGCAACCAAAACACATGAATGTGTACAATGCCATTTACTTTCTTTCACAGGCGTTACATATTTTATTGTTCTTTTGTAGTAAAGTGCCAGGACTCTTGGAGAAAAAGATGGATCATTTCTTAGAAATGAACTGGAACAAACAACAGTAGAAAAGAAGACAAAAACAAAGGTCTGCAGCAGGCTGGAATTCAGTCAACCTCTGTTCTCCCACAAGGTCTTAAGAATTCATTTCCTCTTTCATGAAACCATTTGTTTGAAACTGTGGAAACAGGGAACTGGAATTAGTTATCACCATGTACCCAGTGTGGGTATCATCACAACCTAGATGGATACTTTAGGTAAAATCTCTGTTTGGGGATCCATGGTTATACTTCTCTACTCACCCAAGGGAAAACACATAGGAAGATGCAAAAGGCTGAGGAAGAAAGGATCTTCCTCAATGCACAATTCTGGATCCAACACTAACAGTGCAGTGTATTCTGGGGCTTGTATCATGGACAGTCAGCATGCTCTGGCACTCCAGGGACACACCTTGGAGGCTAGGGGATATCGGTATGGGAATAGATGATATGAAGCTTGAGAAGCTTTCAGCAGGAAGCAGAAATTCCTAATGTCCAGACACTCCCATTTACCTTACAAGGAGCTCTCATCATTTTGCAGCTCAAGCTATGGGCAGATCTCTGTAGGAATAGACTGATTCTAACCAAGTGATAATTCAAGTCATTCTGATGCTGATACATTACACAAACCTTGTGACAGTCTTACACTTTATGCTGCCATTGACACAAACTCACTAGAAAAGCTATAGCTGTACCATGCAGCTGCTTAATACTTCATGAGATCAATGGCAGGAAATTCCATTATGACCAAATGACTCCAGTAGTTGAAGGACTGCCAGGTTATTAAGTGCTTTCATAAGAGGTCAGTATATCCCCAGCTTTACATACATGAGCCTTCCTTCAGGATTTGTTTCCAAAGAAGTATTACTTACCCCATTTACACCCTACTAGTACTGGACAAGCTGCATGTCTTGTTCTATAATCCCCTTCACCACTTCTGAAGAGATTGTACCAGAACACTGCTGTTCCCTGAAAAGTGAGATCAGATCTGGATTAGTCAGAACCTAGTCAATATAACCAGGTTAAAGCAAGGGGAGGGGGATGCCTATGGATTCAGCTGCAGGCAGCTGGAAGCACTTTAACAAGTCACCATCAACAGCACATGAAAAACTCTTAGTCCTGTTCTAGCACAGCCATGTTCACAGTACAGAGGAATTCTACTGAACACAAGTTTACTTTGTGAAACAGCTGTACGGAGACACTGTTCACTTCACACATTACCAACAAAGGGAGATGCCCTTTAGTCTGCAAGGTCACTACAGCTGCAAGGAACTGCACTTGTCACATCAGCTGACTTTCACACAGACTGTGCTGAGGGAGAGACACTAAGCGGAGAGAGAAGGAATAAACCCAAACACATAAACAGACTTTACCTTCTTGGGCCATATTGCTGCGCCAAAATCTGGGAAAACTGTAGCTCCTCCAGCTTCTACATCACTCATCTGAGAAAACAAAGTCCACAAACTGTACATTTACAAGTCTTTTTATACAGTCCCACAAGCTATAAATGTCCCAAGGCCTGATATTTCCACTTGCATCTCTACAAGCAGCACTGATGAGGAGGGTGCACTTCAACCAGCACAAACTGCAGAAGAAGCAGTACCTGCTGTTGAAGCATTTTATTTCAGCTGAAGGCTTTTGTCCAGATTATGTATATCTAGACATGTATTTCCTAGATTATATATCCTCTACTTCAAATAGCCACTAGAAGTTGTGTACCTGCAATGTTAGTAAGCTAGTACTCTAGAACAAGAGAGAGGACTTCAGAGTAAGCTGGTTTCAAGAATTTCATTCCACTTTATGATCCAATTAGGAAAACAAGCGTCTGTTAAACCACATATTTCCTCGTAAATTAAAACCATGCCTTTGGAACTCATTTTCATAATTTAGTTTATGCATCTTGGTCAACCACTTCAAAAACTATACAAACTATTACAAGGCCTCTCTTTCTGCACTGTTTCTGTGCTGTTCACCAACAGTCTTATGCAATTTCAAGTGCTTTAGGCAGCTCAAGCTTCAACAGCTACAGCTACGTGACTCTAAACAACACCATGTATCTTTATGCTGTGCCCTACTGCACTGGAATTAATTTAACCCTAACAACAGGGTTAATTAATCAGTAACAATGGATTTATTGCAAATTCTAGAATTGACTCAAATCCCACCAAAGTTTCTAGAAAAACTCCCATTAAAAATAGAACATCTTGCCACTGAATTCAGTAAGCCTTGGGTCAGATTCTAATTAAAAGATACAAATTAGTCAGATCCAACTCCCACCAAATTTAAAAACTACTAATAATACACTCCCCAAGTCCCCACAATCCCTATTGTAACTTGGATTTCTGTTTAAAGCAGATGTTATTACCACTCTGGTGTCCTCCTGCTTGGTACAATAAAAAGGCATCAGATGCCACAGGTGCACAGGCTTTTGCCCCTTCCAACGAGAAAGTATGTGCATGCAGCCTTGCAAGTTAATGCACGTCTTAGCCACACAACTACTCTTTTTAGTAAGGCTGGTGGTACATGTATGATGTGTTTTGTGTTCTACATCAGACAAACAAGGGCAAAGTGCCTTTGACCATGTACAACTGGCAGAGAAGACGTGTATTGTTCCTTCTAAATCAAAGCTCATCCAAAATTCTGAGAAGCAAACAAAATAAAGATTGACTCAATTTAAAATTAAAATCTCTTTTCAGCAGAATATTTCACAGCTACCTATCTTACTCCAATTCTTTTTTTGAAGATTATATCTCTCCCCACCATATCAAGTTGAAAGTACTTCTGGTTCTGTTTTGAGCTGCATTTCACCCTCAAAATATAATGTCAGCCAAAAAATTTAAAATTCTGTGATAAAATATTTAAGCAGTATCACTAAAATCTTTAACACAGAAGATGAGGTGATCCTAAATAGCGGGTACAGGTTGATAGATAAAATAGTGTCAGAAGACTACTGTGAAAACAAGGCCATTATTCCCAGTGGCAGCTGTGTTTAGGATTCCAGTGTACATGGTCTGTGGGCTGTATAATGCATGCAATTAATGAATCTTTCAAATCTGCACTTGTAACCTAGTTGCACCAAGATTATCAGCTCTGCCTGCCTTCATTTGTTGAAGCGGCAGCTGTGCTGAGCAACTGAGCAACTCTGGCTTTGCCACACAGCTGAGGAAGAGGATCACAGACCACAACATCACGTGCTGTCAAACAGTGGTGGAAAAATACGTCTGTCTCACATTAAGTGGCTGATAGTCAAGTTCTCCAAAAGCATACCACATCAGTGCCCCATGTATTTCCCTCTGAGAAATAAGCCAAAGTCTCCTTTCTCCCATGGAATCCAATTAAGTAAAAGATTCCATAGTGACCAAAAGGAGAAGATGGGTCCTATATTAAAATTTTCTGCTCTGACATTAAATACCACCAAAATTCTGTCAATTCAGATGGGACAGCACCTGATGCTTGCAGGAATAATGAAATCCCTACTGCCAGATGCCAGGAAATCTCTACAAATACCCAACTGCACAAGCTGCAAAAAGATGCTGCTAAAGTTACACTCAATGCATAAAGGATCATCATACTTACATAGTTTAAAAAAGTGGCCACACGATTTCCAGTCCCTAACCGCTTGAAAGCATCTGGCTCATCTTTCTATAAAATTAAATGAGAATAACTGCAAATTTCGAGCTCCCAGACAGCAGACAGACAGAGATACTTACATAGTTAAGAAACGTCGCTAGCCTATTTCCTTCCGATTTGAGTGTGCTGTCAAAGGGTCGCTGCAACAGACAACAACTTTAACCCGGGTTCCAAACAGGCTCTCACCAGAGCTATGTACGTGCAGCTCTGCAGAGATCCTTGAGCCCAACTTAAAGAGTTGGAATAGAAAGGGGACAAGTGATACAGGGCAACATTAAAGCCATCACAAATTGCAGCCAGGGTGCACAGCTGCATGCACAGAGCACTTGGATGCGACGAGAAGTTGCACTGAACGATTCTGAAGGGAGAAGAGAAGCAATGCTTTTAGGGCCTGTGGCACAGATGTTATCCAAGTAAGGTCAACAACAGGCCATTATTGTTCTGGGCACTGATCCAAAGTCAACAACTGACATGAATTCAAAAAATTAATCTTCTGTGGGCTTTAGATAACATTCTTGTAAATGTAGCAACTCAAAGAAATACTGTCATAAGAAGAGCAAATGCATGTTTTGACAGCAGAAAAAACTATAGAGTAGTTTCAGGTGGTTGCCTGTCTAGGACTAAAGACCACATCAAAAAGATCAAATTGTCTTTAGTCTGTAAAAAACATTGAGTTTCATTTGTAGAAGTTGAGATCGCACTGGTGCCAGTGTAAAAGCAGAAAGAACATCTACAATACCAGTATCTTTCCTTCAAAAAAATGAAATTAGACATTTATTTACATTGCTAATAGTCAGGAAGTCATTCCAGTCAGGAGACATCAAGCTGCATTTTTACACACAAAAGCAGTAATGTTCAACATTTAAAGACAATAATAAATCAGTGTTGAAAAAGACAAACAGCAGGGAAAACCACAGTGACCATGTCTAAGATGTTGTAGTTCAATCTGCTTGAAGCATGTTTTAATAAACAAGTGGTCTTTCCTGAAATGTGTTCATAAAAACCCCAAGACTTGCATATGCAAATCCAATCCAAAAAAGCAAACACAAGAACACTGGGATACAGAGAATTCCCTGGTTACTGCCACTGCCGTGAAACCCTTGCTGTGAACTTCAACAGCAACAATCTAACTTGAACAACCAATAAAATCTCCAAGTTGTAATAAGCAGCTACTGAAGTGCCTTTATTTGACAACTGCAAGGGAATAAAAAGCTTCAAGGGTGATCAGAATCTGGGGAGACACAGCAGCACCTCTATTTCAACACAAAATCTGTGATCCACAGAGAGCCTGCAGGACCAGACCAGAACTGTGGCAACCTCTGCAACTGCCTTGCCTCAGCTGACAAATGCAGCCAAGGTTATGTTCCAAGTGGAGCTCTGCTCCAGCTCGTAATCCAAAAGTAAAGTCCACAGTGGCCAATTTGATGCCTGAGGTCCTTGAGTTCAAAGGCTCTGAAGAGAATTTAAGAACACTTGCTCAACTCCGGAAACTAAACAGACTTGAAGTTAAGAGGAAAATTCTCAGAATGGGCCAAAGCTAATGAATACAAGCTTCCATAGTGTTAAAACTCGGAATTTTTTTATTTTTTAAACAGTGCTAAGTTGGGAGGCTTCAATTCTGCACTCAATTATTGGGTTGTATACTCTGGCTGCAGCAATCCCTCCTACCAGGTAAAACCACTGGGACAATCTGAATTATGCCAGATCCCACTGAAATACCACAGAAACCAAGGCATCACATGGATTTTATATTTGAAGTTACCAGTCACCACGGCTCTTCAGTATGCTTAGCATGTCCATGAACTTGTTGAGGGTCATTATTAAAAATCTGCTTTTCTTTTCTCCCACAGCATACCAGAGCTGTTCCTTGCCAGGCAGAGCCCTCTAGTGCCTCATGAAGACCCAGCACTACCACCTGTACATCCAACCTGTGCTGAAGCACTGCCCTCAAAACCAACCCAGGGAACTCTTTTCAGACCCCAGTGCTGCAGCCACTCTCAGGGGTCTGCCAGAAGGGCTGTACAACCCATGAGGATTTCCATAATGTTTACTTTTCAGGAGGAAGATGGAAGGGTATCTCCTCCTCAGTCAGCTCCTGCAAAATGCTTTAAAGCACCCAGCAAAGCAGAGTTTGGACAACATCACTGAACTCAGAAGCCTAATAGAACAAGGCAGACTCATAACCCAGGGCTTGCAGACCTCAGTTTACAAATAAAATAATGCAAAGAGCACATTCAAGTGCTGCATGACTCTTTTAGTGTCTCTGTACTGTGTAAGGAATCAAGGTCCCAAAGTAAGCAGGGAGATTTGTTCATTATTCTCTTGAACTTTCAGCATCAGAGAAGGCAGTGCAAAGGCCTTTCAGAATTCATAATCCATCCATGCAACTGGGCTACATACTAAATGCTCTAATAGAAAACACCTTCAAAAGGTCTCTCAGACCAAACTGTTCCCTCCTCCACACCCCACTAAGAAATAATTGCAAGTGCGATCTTACCCTAGAAAAATCAAAGTGTGGCTCGTACTGCCCTCCCATTCCATAGTTGGCAACCTACAGCATGGAAGAAGGAAGCACATAAATAAATATGTATTGAACTGCAAGTGACTGCTGCAGAATAGCACTTGCTCTCAGAAATCCAAAGCATGCTCTGAGAAACAGCACTTTGTGGCAAGATGATTATCTATAGTACACTTATTTTTAGATTGCTGGAAGTGAGGTAGACAGATGAGAAACAACTTGAGTACTTTTTCCCTTTCGTAGTTTGGGGGTTTGTACTTATCACTACAATAGCCTGTTTAACATTCAGCAGCAATAGTTTCAGCACATTCTTGCTTCTTTCCTCTGAAGGAAAGGCAGATGAAAGCGTGCAACTCCCTGTGAATTCAACCTAGGGGACAGAACTGGACTCTGTGCCACTCATGTATGATCCGTTACGTACAAATGCCTCTCCAGTTGCACAGAAAATTAACTTAAAAGCACCTCTTCACTTACTTTATAGTCACATAATGTGCTTTAGTTTCTCTGAGGCTGTACTTAATGTGTCTCCCAGATCACTACGCAATTACCTGATTTCTGTGGATAGCCTGTAATCAAGAGTATTTCAATCAAGCTCTGAAACAGGAATTCAAGGAGCATGGAGGAAGAGAGACAGTGAATGAACTAACATACATTCTGGCAGTGCTGTACTACTGGCATTCTTCTTCCCAATAGCCACCCAAAGATCAGAACTCATATGAGACTATAGCAAAAAATACTTGGGTCTTAGAAACATTGAACTACGACAGAGAATAAGCTTTTGCAGACTTGAAAAATAAGCAGCAGGCATTTCCCTCAGAACAAACTGGTAAATCTCAGATTCCTGCACGAAGTTATTTTCTATTGCTTTGGTATCTCCACCCTTCTCTGCCTGGCACACACAGGGAAAACATCTGTCTGCACCAGACCACCCTAAGAAGCAGCTAATTCCACCAGGATGAAGCCAGTACACCAACCTGCAAGAGCTCCGCTGTTTTCACTGTTAACCCTGTGATCTGCTGCATTCGCTGATTCACCTTGGCCACAACAGGATCATCATCTTCCTCCAACCATGAGCTAAGGGAAGGATAACAACACATTATTTTAAAATACCAATCACCATATCACATTTCCCAAGGCAGAAGGATTCTTCTGCCATTTATCAGATGGCTAAAAGAGCCGTTTTCCATGCATTTGTTGGGGAAGCTTTGGTTACATGCAAAGCAGTTCAAGTTTTCAGACACAGCAGATAGCAAACAACAGCTGTTAAGCACAAAAACCTTAAAGCTCAGCCTTTCTCTCTGCTTACCTCTTGGATACCCTGTAGCTAGCCACTGTAAGAACACCGGTTTTGGGATCACGTACTGTGGCTCGTGCCAGCTGTGCCAAAAAAAATCCCAAGGGGGAAAAAACACATCAGGTACAGGATAGAAAATTTCTCACATCTTACCAAAAGCAACACCTGATTTGTCCGACTTCAGTAATTCACTGGATGAAAGAGCTTCAACCTAGAATATGATCTGATTTCATACTAAAACAACACATGCAGAAACACAACTACAATCCATCACCTGCATTTGATCCTGGAAAAAGAGTCTGATGGACTGCACAAGCCATGATACTGATTAAATCAATGAGTTGCTTGCTGAACAGGTTTTGAAGGCACTTTTTTTTAAACAGCTGGAGTCAATATTAGCAAGAGGGAACAACAACAAAAGTTAACAACATATGAAGTCCAAGTTCTTGGCAAAGAGAAAATCATTGGGCAGTCCATGAATTTAATCAGCCTGCACCTCACGTGGACTAAAAAGCCAACCTCTTTCTCAGATGTAAAATAACAAGTGAAAACTTTTACAGAATGAGTTACAAATTATGGGACAAGCAAATCCCCAGTACTAGAAAACTCCCAAATACAACTCTCAATATTTCCATGCTCAAGTTTTCCAGATGAAAAATGCCTGGAACATCTAGTTCTGATGAAGGTAACTCTGCAAAAGCACAGCACACCTAGACATTTTAAACCGTATCATCACATTTAGGCTATATGACCAGATCTGTAGGGAAAAAAAAATAATGGAACTTGGCAAAGCTGGTAGTTTGCTGTGGTGTCAGAGTTACAGATGACTGCTAACAATACACCAGCTCACTTTGGTTTAATTCTTGCAGCTGAGAACAAGAACTGGGAAACTCTTTTCTTTGACTGTAAACTCAGACCACATTTAAATTTAACTCCTGCCAACCACACACACTCTAAATCATACCTCTTTTCTTCCACTTAATTATAGGTCATAGAAGGCCTTTTTATTTGCATCTTCTTCAGAGAATGCAGTCATTATTTCCTTCATTTTTCCTCAAATAAGTCTCCAGCCAGCTTTACACTCCATGTCAGCTGTCTTGTCCCTACACAAGAGTTCTTGGCACAGCTGTTGCTGTAATTCTGACTCACTATTATTTTGTTCCAGATTTCGCCTGTATAAATTACAACAGAAGAGCCAGGCTGATTGAATGTTGCTCTTCACTGGTACAGTGAAGCATAGCTTTGGGGAATATGTATTTTGCTTCCCAGACTTTTCATTCTGCTGCCATTTTCAAGCTTGTATATGCTTGCTTGATTTCTGCACCAAGCATATGATCTAAATAAATCAGAACTCAAATAAGCCTCACTGCTTTGATATTATTTCCTATCTGCTCTGATAGGCAGGTTCCTTCATTTAAGACACGCAATCTGCATCTCGGTATATAAGCAACGGATAAATGTGAGGCTTCCTCTCTCAGGGTGGAGAAATCAGCCTTGTAAGAGGCATTTGCTTTCAAAAATTATAACATCCTTCATTGGTCAGAAGCTTCACTGACTGTTTCAGAGTCTGCTTAGTTTAGCAAGCTCTCCATTGTTACTTCCTTCTGAAATTCTGCAGTGCTGAAACCCTGTAGCATGAGCTCATATATTCATGCCTTCCCACCTCATGCCATATTCTTGCCTGTTCAGACATTCCTGGCTTGCAGGTAACTAAGAATTTTGGGAATATGGTTCTTATACTATGATGAAGGACCTCTCCCAATGCTATCCACAACAATAGAGCTAAGAATTTTCTTGACCCTCCCCAGCCAGTTCTGATGGATTGCCTGAAAAGCTGGATCTACTTTTTGGAAGTGGAATAACAGTGATTGCATTTTGCAAAACAAGCATAAAAAGCAACTCAACTGCAGCTACTCCCAATCACATACAGATGTTCTTTCTCTACAAAAGTATTGGCAAGTGTAAACTGCAGATAATGTTGAAGTGCTTGGACTCAAAAGTAAAAATTTCTTGCAAATGCATTTTAGAATAAACAAACTGGTCACCTTTTTGAGTCTAAAACAAAATAACACTTCACAGTTCTATCTCAAAGCTTCCATGATTCCTAACTAAAATTTCCAGACTAAAATTAAGCTATATTTATTAAGGACCATCTCACCACAGGACTTGCATTTTCCATTCTTTCAGTAGTACTGCAGAATTTAAAGTTATTCCTGCAGCTGAGCAACACATAGGTTTAGAAAAAACAACTCCTAAGAAAATGGTTGCTTTTTTAAAATTGACAATTTCCATCTGAATCTTAAGGCTATAATATTTACCTACTCTTCTAGGGACTGACTGCAGTTCTACACTACATAGATTACATGAAAAATTCCTCTAACATTATTAATATATGCAAAATTCAGAGACCAAGCATTAAGACTTTCCATAAAACTTTGAATAAAAAGGAAGAACCAAAAAAAAAGTGTCTTTAGACAGTGCTTTATTTGATAAAATAGATTAAGTGATATGCTCTATGTGAATACTTCCATTTTATCTGAAGCTCTTGAAGTTTTCTACTATGATGTAATAGGAAAAATTCTCCATTTAAGGAGGTGAGATTCCTCACTGAGACAGGAGTGTACAGCCAACACTTCCCTAGCTGGCTGGTAGTCATAGAAAACCAGCTTCACAAACATCCCAAATTATTAATGATCTTGGGAAGCATCAGTTTCTCAATCTGTTTCTAACTATTTATGCTTACATTTAGAAATACTTACAGAAGAGTAAGTCTTCACCGGAATTTTAGTACCATATTTCATAGTGGTAGCCTGAAGAGTACTAAAATGAACCACTCCTCTATAAGCAAAGATTTGTTCAGTTTTACATTCTGCTCAGACATGACAGAAAAACTAAGGGGGCATCTACTACTATCACACTGCCATACTACTTTTTGCCAGAAAGGTGACAGGCAGGAAATTCCACCTCCAGAAAAAACAGATAATTACTAGCTTTGCATGAGGTAGTTGCTTTTTTTATTGTGTGCAGAGTCACCAGAACCCATAGCATGAGTAACAAGAAACATCTATGGTTTAGAACAGAAGCAGTGGATTCCAGGATACACACACAAACAAAAAAAAAACCCACCAAACCCAAACCTCTAGGTATTATTCTAGCACAACTTACATTTTTTTCTTTCCACTTCTCTTGAGATTTCGGGTTTTTAAATTTCATTTAAGTTTGGCTCCAGTTCAAAAGGCAGATTCAAGACATATTGCACACCTACTCCTATCATTTTAAGTCAGCCATTTATCTTTTCAAGTCTAGTCTCTAATTTCTTAAAGCTTTCTAAGCCATTTACTGACAACTTTGCATAATTAAGTACAACAATACATAAATACCTCTGGGCTTTATGGTCCTACATCACCAGGCAGTTTCAAAATCATTCCCTTTAGGCTCACAGCTGCAGTGTATCATCTGTAGTATGAAACCAGATCTTTCAAATCCTTTGCTTAGTCCTTGCTAATAGAGACTGAAGCATGGAATTAGCAGTTATTAGTGAGATGGGAAAAGGGAAACTTACCCTTGGCTTAGCTAGTTGTTTAATTTTCTCAATTTCTTCATCAGACATGACATCATAGTATCGCACAATATGAGGACTGTCCCATTCATCTTCTTCTTTAAAGGGAGCTATGAGCAGATGTGGGTTTCTGTTTCCATCATGGTACCTACAAAATAGCCTTTTTTGTCTTCGAGGTGTCTGAAACAAAATGCCAAACAGCATTGTTTGCTCAAACACTTTTCTTGAACTTCAAACAGGCAAGACAAGAAGATGAGCTTCATTCCACACACATTGTAAAAGTCATCAGGTGACCAGAAGATACAAGAGGTAAACAAAAGTGATTCTGCAATTTACTGCAACTAAAACCAAGATATCCTGTTCCAAATACCACTGAGCAGCATCTGAAACACTAACCTTTAGGGGAATTATATCATAATAGGTTACAGATTAAGAACTATACAAGCAGTGAGCTGTAACTAAAAAAAAAGCCTGGTTCTTATAATTAGGAATATATAGATGAAGTAAATTGGTTCTTTTCCCTGGACTAAGAACTGAAGCCATGTTTGTTGAGAACTACTGGAAATCACTTAGTCAAAATAGTCCCTCCAGAAGAACACGTCTAAGATGCAAAAGGGAAGGAATAATGCGATTCCCTGAGTGTGGTAAAGCATAATCAGCTCTCAGGGGATTTGTATCCCTTTGTATTTGACAGAAATTTGTATTTCTCTCCTTTTGTATCTGTACAGCTGACTTTGAAAAAGCTGAGTAGACAGACTGAGGAGAATCAATTTTGAACAACCCTTAAGAGGTACAGCTAAGAGTTTTTTGTGTGTAACAGCTAAAGATTGAGAAACCAAGATATAAGGTACAAATCTCAGCCTGAACAGAACCAAACAATTTTTTCTTTAAAAAAAAGAGCTTCACAGAAGGAAAAACATATAATAACATATCCACCAAGCTTGACCACCCTTATGCAAAGGCAGCATAGTTAGGAAATTCTTGTCTCTTACCATTTTCACCCCTTCACCTCGGCAAAGGGCCTCATAGATATCACGCTCTGGCAAGTAGTCAAGAGGCCTCTCATAGGCTCCACTTTGCACCACAGCTTCCGTGGTTGTCACAGTCTTGTTTATTGAATTTTCTTTCTCCTTCTCCTCTCTTTCCTTCTCCAGCAGCTTCTCGAAGTACCGCAGATTACTGCCTGCTCTCTCATGAGTGCTATCTTCGTTGAGACAAAAACAGATTTTTGCAAACTCAGGGACTGTTAGTACAAACAATTCCCTGTATCAAGACAGCAACAATTCTTCCCTTCCTAAAGCATTATCAGGCAAACAAAGGCATTGGCTTCAGTCTGCACTGAAAATCCACACTGGGTAGCTTCTGTCTTCACAAAGGAGAGCTGCACCCAGGATACAAAAGAAACCTGTCTGGAACAACCCATCATAAAACTTGTATTCCAAGAAAAATAATACAAGTTTTTGTTACTCACATTCCTCCTTTTCTCTCAACTTTTCTGACCAGTTCTACCCAAGGTGAGCGGATCACCAGAGCTCATGAGCAGAGACCAAGGTAGCATACTTGCTGTACCCCTCCTTTCCACCATGCACAAGCACACTTTAACCAAGTACTGTGGTGGAGCCCAGCCACAGTCTTCAGTCCCAAAGACTTCTCTCAGGTTGGGAAGTTCTGAGCCCACCTAAGCATCCATCTGTAGCTCTAACAGGGTTATATGGGAGGGAGCCTGGATCACTAGCATCTTTGGACATACTAGTGATTTATTAATGATATTGGCAAGACCCAATAGTCATCAATAGACCTTTACCCCAGATAACTAAGAAGGAACAATTCGTTGTTGATCTGTGATTCTGGATGCTACTACCTACAACAGATTCTTTCCCTTCTGGCCTTCCCAGCTTTACTGTGTTTATCTCATGGAACCAACCCAAAAGCTCACTCCAGTCACCACTCGTTAGAGCACAGGGTAATAGTGGCCAGATCGGGAAGTTGAGCCCAGAGCAGAGGAAGCTGCTGCTTTCAGAAGGGACTGCCAACTGTGTTCCACTGTTTGCCGCTAATAAGGATTTGCATTCTGCTATCAGTGCAAAACCCCTAGAGCTAGATTCAATGCATATTCATATTCTTGTAAATTTTAATTTAAGAATTCTAGTTCTGCGGAAATTAGACCAATATTTTTCAATAGGAAGGTTTCACCCACTCTCAGGATGCTGCTAATATCTAAACTAACAACCACAGCTCATTAAAAAACCCATCAAATACCTAACACAGGTAATGTTAACTCTAAATGAAGAGGACAGACCTTTCCACTGCAGGAAGTAGGCAAAGCTGGATAGGAAGCTTATTTGCTTACTCAAGGGAAAACTAAAAACAATTCAGAAATAAAAGGAGGTTTTAAGAAACTCAGTTTGTTCTGAATATTCAGAAATAAATACTGTAAGATCTCAGGCAAAGTATTCCAGCATCCATGAATATCTGCACTGAGGAAAAAAGAGGTATATGTAAAGTCAATAGGACTTTACAGAAGGTGCAGCACTGCCTATGTCTGAGGAAGCCTTGATCCCCACTTGAGACAAGCAAGGCTTTAAGCACTGCCAAACACAGCATCTCAGTACACTCCATCAAAGCACACAGGCAGTGAGTGCAGTCAGACACACTGGGGCCTTAGGTAACAACAGCATGGACCATAAGACAGCTTGTTAAAGATACTTCATGTATAAATAGACTTTTTTCCAGGACCCACATTTATTATAAGTGATCTGTCAGGATATCCTTTCCAGTCAGCTCACCAGTGTGGATGGGCCACGACTGTTCTCAGCTGTGCTGCTGGCAGCACCTCCCAGCTGAAGTAACGCGGTCTTTGCTCTTACCAAGGGATATCAGCCGCCTGGTGAGCTCCATGGCTCTGTGCAAATCCCCAAACTGGAAAACAGCATAGCTGAGATAATCCAGGATCTCTACTTTGCTGACTGTTGTATCCTCCCCCTCATCATGCTGTTTTAAGGCCTGCTCCATCCAGAGCACAGTGTGATAATAGTCCCCATCGTTGTAGGCTGTCTTCCCCATGCCAAAGCAGTCACCAACTGTCAGGAAGGATCTATATTTTGCTCCTAAAAACAAAAAGATAGCTTTCAGCAATCCACACAAGCACCTTTGCCTTAAATACATGGGACACATTGAGAAGTATCTGTAAATACATACTTTTATCATCCAAAAATGTTTCTAAGAAACAATGCTTTGACAATATTTTAAGTTCAGTACTAAAGTTATCACCATCAGAATTAAAGAGTAAAGTATCGTAATTTTATTCTAATTCATTCATTTGGAAACAAAGGGAAGTTAACAGAAGTTACAGTGGTAAACTATTGTGTTTTCTGTTGTAGACAAAGGAAGAGCAGACTAACATTGTAACAGATTTCACTTTCTAACCTACAGATTAACACTGTCAGATGATCACAGAAGCCTGACTACGTGCACAGCCAACTTGTTTCTCTTTACTATAAATCTGTATTTGTGCATAAGCAAGCTGATGTTGATTTAAACAAACTGGGTGTCCAGTTGAGTGTGACTGCACTGATTTCCACTTGCTCCAGCTCAGAAGATGCACATATAAGACTTTAAATTTAGTTAATTATTAATGGCTAGTAATACTTACAACAAATAAAAATATTGTGTCAGCTCATTTACCCACACACCAATTAAGCCTATTCAGTTTGTCAACACCATGTTGGTAGCCACCATAACCTCAGTAGGTGTCTCATAAGCAGCAGCAACAAACATTCATCAGGACTCAGCTAATCATCAGACATCCCAGTATCTCTCAAAAGTTTCTGAAACATCTGTGGCAAAACCAGGTAATCCTCATTTTATAAAGGACTTTTGGAGAGAGTTTGAGGATGTTACCACTTCCTTCCTGTTAAAGCCAAGGAGATCTTGGTGCACTTACCTGGCAAGTTCCCTCGAGAGAGAGTTTCAGGATCCAGTTTATAGGTGTCCTGCAGGCGCATCAGAGCCTTCGCCGCTCCAGTCTCATCCTCTTCAGTTGGAAAAAACTGACGCTGGATTGTAAGATTTCCAATAAAGCCTTTGCAGTAAAAGGGAAAGATGTTACTTCCAGAGCTTGAATAAATGTCAGTACAAGATTGACACAGAAGAGGAAACATCTGCTCTGGCTTGAGAATTGAGTTTCAAATAAACCAGATTTAAAGCCTCTTATTAGGCTCAAAAGTTGTAAACACATTGTTTTCTGTCCCTTTTCAAGAAATATGGCTCATGAGTAAAAAATAAAGAATAAATAGCTAAATTCAATTTTCTTGTGTCACAAAATTACTGACGTACAATGTGAATCTACAAGACAATGAAGATCATTAATGTCTCTTTCTGACATGAAAGCTTAATAGCTTTCACCAAGTTTCCTGTAATAACCATAGAGACAACTGATTTCAAGGTGTAGTACTGGTCATGATCTCCAATTCAGTATTTCAATCTCTAAAGCCACAAGAGCTCTTCAAGTCTGAATTCCAGGGACAGAGACCCTGATTCAGGATCCCCTCACTAGCATAGGGCCTTACTCAGTAAGAGAATTAAACCTGACAAGTAAACCAGGTGATATTCAGAAATAAAATTAAATGCACTAGGAAAACATATCAGGGTTACACAGCAGGTTGGTTGGGCAGAAGAGGAAGCCAGCAACTGAAGGAAAGCAGCCCAACCATTTCCAATCATACAGCAAGCCAAACTGGAAAAAGAAGCCTTTAGAAAAAGAATTAGTGACAGACATATTCAATAGACTTGAGTATTTTATTTCCATTTAGAATAACTATTCCAAAAGGCAATAAAAGCCTTGTCTGGAAAAAGCTTTCAAGTACCTAAACTTTAGCATATGCAGAGTAGAAAGGGAAACCATGTGGTGTTCTGCCTGAAAAACATAACCACCTCCTCCTCACTTTCCAAGAGTCCAGTAAAAATAAACCTCCACTTAAAGAAGGTATGCAAGCAAATTCAGGCAGACACTTTAAAAAGTGATGCAAACCCAAGGATTAGTACTCAAAGCATTTGATTTAAAAGGATAGGCTTAGAGATAGCAATCATATTATCCTGGTTTTGACAGACTACAGCATCTGGCAACTCTAATGCTGGGGCTGATACAAGTAACCCCACCAGTTCAATATAGGACTCATTTTGATTCTTAATCTTATTCTCTGATCAACATGGTCAAAAAACAGTGATCATCAAGAGAGGCAACAGACTGGAAAAGCAAATGAAGCAGTTTATATACAAGAGAACATAACACTCAACAGTTACCAGCACAGCTTTGAGCATATCCCATTCTCCCTCCTTCCCCAAACAAAACAGTTTGAGTCTTGACTAAGATGTGTTTCAGTTGCAAATTTCACTCACTTGGGTAATCAGTATACACAAGGCAAGTCCTTAGCTGCTTTTTAAACAAACTTGGCAATAATATTTAAACCACAGCCAAGCTTGTGGTTTTCCAGAACACAAGGCTGCCTGACAGCAGTCCCCTGTAACTCCTTACCATTTGTTGTATCCTGAAGGACCAGGTTTTCCAATTCCAGCCAGTCAGTATTCAAACGCTTCACAAGTTTGTATGCATTTACAGGGTGTGCCAGATATCCTTCTGGATCAGAGGCTGATTTGCTGGTCAGTATATCCATTTTTTCAGCCCAGCTGGAATGAGAAGTGTGCACATGATTTAAGAAGGAAGATATGCATTCATAAATTGTTCTCAGGCATTTATGAATGCACATCTTCCTTCTTAAATCATTCAAATTACACATCTAGATCAAATTATTGCTGCTTTTACAGTCAAAACTGGCTTTCAATCTTTCAAGTTCACAAGGATAAAGTGGAGGTTTTTTAATTACAATAGTCTCTTTCAAAGGGAAAATATTTCCCTGCTTAGTATTTTAAACCTAACTTCAGCAGGCATGCATCTCAGTTGTAATGAGCCTTAAAAATACCAGTTTATTCATAGATTGAACAGATATTCTCTTAACCAATACTTGAAGAGGATATTTCTTTACCTCCAAAGGGCAGCCTTTCAAGAAAAGAACATTTTGTGTATATGTGACCAGCATTCCTACCATTCTAAAAATGTGGGTCATGGGATGCTACACCATTCCACTACTCCATAGCTCTATTCTCATCCTACACTCCCAAAGGAAGGTCAGATGGACACATACAGCCTTGAGCTCAGAAATTCTTTGGAAAGCACAACTCCTTCGGAACCTGGACCTCTTGTAGCCCATCTTCCTGCCAAACCCTAATATCTATTGTTTTGGCTAGAGGAGAATTAACAATCTTCCTAAGTGACACAAAGTATCAGTTGTCAGCAAGAGCCTATCAAGTGATCCAAGCAATTGGGACAACATCAGAGATGTACTGCAGCCACGCTGGCACCTGAAGAGAACAAGGCAGAGAGAACTGTCCCTGAGGGCAAAGCCAACACAGGAAGGAACCCAGAAATTTGGTAAATGCTACTGGCACACTTGGCTCTTGTAAGCAGGGCTGATGGCATGAAACAACAGGCAGCACAGAGCACTGGCACACAGAGGCATTCAGCTCTCATGACAAGACTCCTGATATGACTCTGATGTATCCTCTTTACAGGAGTCCTGTGATGGTACAAGGACAGGGCAAAGTGGGGAGATCCCACCAGAGCACTATTTCTAAAGAAGCAAATTCTAAGTGATATCTGAAGCAGGGACCCTTGTAGGTTAATGGGAATAAATTAAACCAAGTTAGTATCCTCTGCCTGTGATTATCTACTGAGGAAATACCAACAAGATTTAGCATCAGAGAGTGGTGACAAAGGTGAGGTGTGATTGAACACAAATGAGCCATTTTGTCAACCTTCATTACACAAATCTCCCCTACCTTTTAATCTGAGAGAGCTTTTTCTCTTCTGCTCGGATATATTCCTGTAAAGACTGTACCAAGTCCTTCTCCGCATAAATCAGGTCTGTCATTTGACCTAAAAAGAGTAGGAGCAAATATTCATCAGACCTAAAAAAGTAACAATTCCCAAGTGCACAGAAGACAAACCTTAAATGCTCCAGGGCTATTAAAACCATCACAAACAACAGGCAAATTGAGAGTGTGCACTTCAATGCCTGTAAACCACAAAAGCTGTTAGACACATAGGTCTGGCATTCAAATGTTTCAAGGGGCTTTTGAAGTCCCAGCTTCAACAGTTCATGTAGCTTTGCTCTGACCCTTTCTCTGCCTCTGAATTACTTTTAGTATTACTTGTGCAAGCAAGACAATTAAAAGAAAGGTTTAACAGTCATACAGCTATGGAGACAAAGCAACAAAAGATCCAAATGGTTGCCAGAGCATCTGCTCTACATATGGATACAGATTAGGTCACACTCACAAATTACTAGTGTAATCACTAGCACCATTTAAAGTTACAGCTTTACAATATAGGTAACCATGGAAACAGCCTAACATTACACAAAGAGGAATTTCAGACTAATGTTCATAGACTGACACACACACTCTCCAGATTAGCATTAGTGGAAATTGCTAACATATCAGTCCTAATTGCTATGACAAACTTGGCTTTTCAAAGCCCAAACTGAAAGAACATTATTAGATTCATAAACGCAACCACAGCTCCAGCATCCAAAGTAATTATGAATGAGGCATGATTAAGCAGATAGAAAGCAGCAAGATATGCTATTTTTCAGAGTTAGGAAAGGTTCAGAAATAGGTAAGTGTAAAGAGAAGGTGATCCTTTGTGGAATCCTTTGTATAAAATGCTACTTAGAAAAATCAGAGGCAAATAATACACATGTAGTTAAATATTGTTCAGCCAGCCACAGGGCATGTGAGGAACTTGGCAGTAGGATTCTGGCTGAGCAGTTCCACACAGTGGTGCAGAACAACCCACCAGGAGCTCTGAGCTTTGCCATTCAGAAACAGCTCCACTGACTCAAAGGACATTCTGGAGAACAGCCAGTGGCAGTTAATCAGCCTCTAATGCCCTTATGGAGGGGAAGTCCCCAAACTGCTCAACAGGAAAATGTTAGACCAATTAACTGCAGAAAATTCAGTTTGTGCTTATTTGAAGCTCTACTACAATCATACATGGTTGTATCCTATTAGAACACAGGAACTAAATTGTCATAAAAATCAAATTATTTTACAGATTTATTACAATGCAAATTCTTTAGGATTTACTCAGGCCTAGCAAAACACACAATGTAAGGGAGTTACTGATTTTTCTGTCTGACACCTAACTTCAACTTTGAGAAGACAGGAGATTTTGGTACTATGGAAAAAGAAACTTCACATATTTACCACTTAAATTATTTTCATAACTCAAATTCAGGACTAAGCTTTCTACCATAAGGTGGTATGCTCTGTTCAAGATGACAACAGATGCACAAATCCTAATAGAACACAGACTCCATCTTATTTTACTGACAGAAGCCCCAGAGAAACTTGAATCATGTTGGTCAGTGTTCTAAGTCAACCAGCTGCAAACAAATTGCACTGCTGCTGCAGAAGAGCAGCTTTTCCTAACAGAGAGTGTTGGCCAGGGCCACATGAAGAAAACCATATGCTTCAGATGATAACTTTAACAGTTCTAGCAATCACAATAACCACATCACAACATCATGCACTGGTTCTTTCCACACCTATGGAGGTAAAGAACTCTGCCTCTGTGTGCCAGATCAGGAAAACACAAGGGAAGAACGTCAACTGCAGCCAGGGTTTCATCTTCCAGATACCTGTAAAAAATTAAAAAGAAAAGGAGGAATAAAAATAATTAACTTATTTGTGAGAAGCAAGCCAAAGCATTAATCTTTATCTTCAGTCATTTTAACCTCATGAAAATTATTTAGACTCTCTGAATTTTAATTAGTAAAGCTTGAAAAAACTCTTCTTCAACCACAGGAGCTGTTACTTAACAGTATCAAATGCTGTCTGGCATACTCTTTGGGATTTACATGCAAGACACTGGAAAGGCCACATGAGAAAAGTAAGGGAAACAACACATATATATTGTCCACTGAGACAGTGAGAACAAGCTCTCTTGCAAGAGCAGTTCAGCACCTTCCATGTCAGACATAACTAGAGCTGGAAAATATGAGACTCACAAATTATATTCCAATAATAATAAAAGTCTAAATTAAATGGGTTTATAGCATTCTATAAAACTCAGTTATTTAAAAACTGTCTAGAAACACAAATAGTGAGAAAACCAAATAGAGAAATAGAACACTTTGTAGTGTAGAAGTGGCAGCAACAGTTGGAAAAGTTAGAAGTGAAATTTCCAGCTCTGCTTATTCAAGATGCATTATCTCAGCATATTGGCCTCTGGGCACAGCCCTTATAACTTCTGTATTTCAAAGGCTGTGCCAGTTTAGAAACCCAGCCCCAGAGATGGATGTTGAAAGCAGATTGTTCCACTTCCAAAAGCACAGCCTGAGGGTTATGGGAGGAAAGCCAGTCTGAGCAGATGGGGCCAAGTGAAGCAAGGGGCATACAGAAGAGCCTCGTGGGAGATCTGATGACCAGAACACCTTCTCCAGGGGAGCACTGCACTGGGATCAGTCCACAGCTCACTCCAGAGCTACCTGCCCTCCAAGCAGGAACAGCCACCAGTGCCAGCCTCATGTAGGAGCACTGCTGCTCAGACATGGAGCTCTTGGCACACCCTTGCACAGTGTCAAAAGGGAGGTGACAACTCTTCACCTCAGCTCAGGAAGCAGTTACTACTTTTTCCTACTCAATGTAACTGGGAAAACTGGTGGCTCAGAATTACCACACGTGACCCAGTAACTCCAAATACAGTAAAAATGCATCTACTGGGGGCAAAATGGAATCAACCTGAGAAAGGGGAATGGAAGGGGAAAAGGACAGAAAAATACACGGAAATTTCAAGCAATGCAGCAAATAGGAAGGAATCAAGATAACTGTGCAGTAACTCTAACTTGTTCCCTTGGGCTCCACACACCTGTCTCCAAAAGATGAAAAATGGGTTACTTCTTTCAAGCCCACAGCAGAACTGAAACTCTCACCCTCAGCTGGGCTCACCAGTGCCACAGAAACAAAGACCAAATACATCCTCAGTGACACCACTGCCACTAAAAATATTAGTAATAGCTCTGTCCTCTGCTGTGTATTATCATATGGCAAGATGATTATTTTTAAATTATTCTTTTGATTGCTTTACAAGACAACACAAGGAATCAGAATCATTTACCACAACAGCTTGCAAGCACGAGTAAGCAGGAAAATGTCTCACAGTATCATAAAAAGTCTTCTCCTTTCCCTCTTCTGTTTCTCACCCTCCTGCAAACCACATATTCCCAAACTGCTTGTTTAAGTTAGTTAAGAACTAGTACATGGGTAATCTGAGAAATGAATAAAGCTGAGTGAATAGTGCCATGCAGAGGTCTGCCAATATTACAAGCCACAGTAAGTGATGTAGCAGAAAGCCCAGCAAGTCAAGTACACTTGGGAAGTACATTAATTTGGATATATTAAGCCTCATCTGTCTATCTGAATAGTCTGCCATCATTTAATGGAGTTTTTTTGGATGCACAACATAAAGCCTGGGAGAACAATTACAAGTGAATATTCCAGTTAAAACAACACAACTCTACACTCTCCTGCACCTCCTCACCATGTTCTCTCATGGCTGAGGAAATCTGCCAAGAAGTACTACAAGCTACCAGCTTGTCTTTATAGCAGATCTGCAACAGCTTCACCATCCTACTCTGTTTTACTTGAGTCAATAAACAGAGACCTCAGTAAAAAGAGAAAGCAGCTCTTGCTCAAACAAGCAGGACACCTGGCTGCAGGGTTGGCAGATTGTTTGTACATTCCTTTCACAGCTGTTACTGGGAAAACCAGCACAAATAATGAATTACAGGAGGCCGAATAACCACAGTCTTGGCTGGCAGGAGCATGTGTGCACAGCAACACGTACATGTGCCCACCCCACTCCAGCTGAAAGGAGGGCAAGAGGGGCAGAAGGGGCATGAGCAGCTCATGCCTCAATAATGGGACAAATGTTTGTAAAGGCAGTGTGCTTCATTCAAACAGAAATACCAAACAACAAGCCTTTGTAGAACAAATACTGCCTATATTTCTGGCTTTTCGTTTGTGGGTTTTGGGTTTTTTTTACTTCTTTACAGTATAAGACCTCAGTGAATCATTACTCTTATGGAAAGAGTGCTGTCAGGTTCAGAGAACACTGGCAGAAGGAAAAAAGTTCTAGACAAAATACACAAAGATGGATTTTTTCTCCACAGGTTAGCTTATTTAATAAGTAATTCAGTCTTTCTGAAAACCTCATAATCAATAAGATATAAAAATAGAGACCTGACCTATTAAAGGGAAGTTGCTTGCACATCTACCATGGTTCTCAGTTTCTCATTCACTCTGAATTTCATATCCAGTCACAGGGAATATAGGCCAGCTCCTAGCCAAAAGGGAGGACTTTTTTCAGGTCAGAAGAGGAAACAAATACCTATTACATCCAGTGCCTTTAAGACTCAACTTCTGATCAAACTGATATGCTACAGCCTCCTTTATTCACCATAGTACAAGAGAACTCCATTTGCCTGACAGCCTAACTAAAAACACAGACAAAAAAAGCAAGTCCTTCATCCAGCTGCAAATTTGCACAGACTTCTCATGCAGGAAAATTAAGTGGAACCACATAAGACCAGTCTGTACAACATAAAGAATACAAGTCACACCCTTTATTGTGGTAAATTAGACCAGAGTGTTACTTGTACTCATATGTGAACACTTTTTGATCACATGAACTCTAGGAAAAAAAAAACAGTGTCCTTCCACTCCTCTATCAAAGGTGACAGCAATCCCTCTGCTATGGGGCTTCTTTAGGGGAGGTGGGGAACTGGGGTTCAATCTAACTGCTCCAAACTGCTACAAGCAAAGTCACCTCTTTTTCCAAAGAGTAGGTGGGGGAGAACTTTTTCAGAGCACACAGCAATGGTTTCTTCTAAGTCATTAAGGCAGAGTACTGCTCTCTGGTTTGGTTCCATGCTTACAGACCCAGAATTTGCTGCAGAGGAATAAAGCTTGTGAGACAAAGTATCATAACCAGATACTGTCAACATCTGATTAAGATACCATTTTTATGAGCTACTGGAATACAACACACAAGCTGATGACACAAGTAAGGGTTACAGCCTGTCTCCTTTTCTGTGCTTGTCTGTGCTGTTAGACACCTGGGAAATCACTCTGAAAGCAGCTGTTTCCATGTGTATCTACATTTAAGTATAATGGTGAAATCTAACAAGTAATAATTCAAGATCACCTCAGGCCACTGATGAGCTCTTGGTGCACACAAAGTTGAGGCTCTGAAGTTTGGTCCATCCTCAAAGAGCAATTTGAGGTTGAAATTACTGGATGAGGTTGAATTATTGCATGAGACAGGTCTGTTTGGGGCTCCTCCAAATGCCATTGTTTTCCACCCTGTCTTCTTGCTTGCAGAGACACCAAGGAGTACTGAACTGGTGCTGCAGAAGGCTTCATCCCTTTCCCCTCTACAAACAACAGAGCTTGAAAAGTAGGCATTAAGCTGCTATCAGTACTGATGGCTGTAAATAAGGTTAACATTATCTAAGTGGAAAATGGTATAAACCAAAAACCTGCAAGGCTGCTTACTTATTAAGTGCCAAAAGATAGGGTTAATTATAAACAGATTTTCAAGATGATGCCAAGGAGGAGCCTCTCTCAATACCAACCAAGAAAGGCAGCCATAAAACCATCCACTTGTAGCAGTATTTCAAGTCTTGCAGATTCACCCAGCACATGATAGCAGCTATAAAACTTAATTATTAAATTCTAAGGAAGGAAAACCTACACCATCGGCTGAAGACTTTGAAACAAGCAATTCAGAGCTGAAATTCATTATCCACATGAACTCAGATGCACCAGTGTTCAACCCAGCCTGTTTCTCCAGATCACATTGGTTTTACTGCTCGAAGCAGCTTATGCCAACATCACCACCTTTCTTTACAAAGCATTTTAATATGCATCTAAAACTAATGGTAATTACCTAGCAAAAACACCAATATGATTGCCTTGTGTTTCTAAAGGCAAGCCAAAAGATAATGAGGAAAAGCTGTTTATTCGCAAGCATCAACAAGGACACAGCACAACCATGCAAAACTGCTGGCATTTCTTTTAACATAAAATAAATTATAACCACCTTAGAAGCCATAATCATCTCAATTAGCTCCCAATAATTTTTTAAAGCTGTAACAAAAAATGTTTCTTCCACACTCCAGTAGAGAACAATACTGATGCAAGTCTAAGGCACAGCAAATCCACCTGAATCTTACTCTGCAAGCTCTGCCTTTATAAAGCAGCCTGGAGTCAAATCCCACAGTGTTGGTAAAGACAAAGACTCTGGGCTTTTTCCACTACAGCTTATTTTTTAGCATTAATATTTAGACTGCATTTTACTGTGCAAAGGCCATAACTTTAGTATATCATCATACTTGACATAACTTGAAATAACTTATCATGTACTCATATAGAGCATTAAAAGTATCTTCCTGTTCAGAAATAAGAGGGGTTCTTTTCATATTAAAAGGTCTACTAACAGTGAACTGTTTCTTTCAATTAAATTTAATTAAAATCAGGCATTATCTCAGAGTTGATTATGTTCTAACATTACCCTAGAACATGCCCCCTTCCACACTCCCTGTTCTCATATCTCTGACATATAGAAAACCATGCACAAAAATCAGAACTAGTCATAGGAAAAATATCTATGTTTACAGCTTGCTTCTATGGAAGTTTGCCAATGCACACAGCATGGAAATTATAAACAGATTGGATTCCTGACTTAAACCTCCAGTGAAAAATTTCTTATGCTAACTGGTAAACCCTGCTCCCTCTGCTGTTACTCTCTTTGAAGTATGTAATTCCTGCACTGCTTCCCAAAGTATGATTAGTCACATTAAAAAATTGAATCTCAAGACATTATGGCATTAGCAAGAAGCCACGTTGTCTGTTAGTGTCACAGCAGGGACAATTTGCCAATGCAGTATAATGTTCTTCTTGTAAAATATGAATGGCAGTAATTGATTGCTATATATATTCACAACATACCTGTGGGATTATTTCCAAGTCCTTAATGCCAGAAAGATGAAGTATTACCCTGGTAAAGATGGTCACAGCAGTCTTTCAGCTCCACTCCACCCTCACAGAGCACCTATAAAATTAAAAAGCAAGAGGTTTTGTTAAAAAAAGGTCTTCTGGGGAACACTACTTTAATACTGAGGAAGAGGGATGATTATTGGCTAGAAACACCAAACATCACAAAGTCAGACAGTCCCAAAAATAGCCTTTATTTACATATCCTTTCTCTTCCTTGCTTCCAGGTTACAAGGACATTCTTTGCTTCCTGAAATAAAATTACTCCTGTCTAGTCAAAGGCATGTTTTGCCATCTTACGACATGCCAAGCTGCTATGCCCCAGCTGAGCTGTGGTAACACTTAGGTAGCGCCTTCAGTTTTCACGCCAGCTGCTCTGCCCTGCCTTTGCACAGCCTTTTCCACCGAGGCTTCGGTCGCTGCATCGCACAGGTCACACACAGCTGCCTGTGCTCTCCTGGCTTGTCCCCAGCTCAGCTGCACAACTGTGCAGGGACAGGCTTTTTTTTTTTTTTTTGGAAAACAAAGCTCAGAGCAAAATAAAATGAGACGTGAGCAGAACAAGTGGGGTTTGAACAGCTCTACGAAGCTTAAGCCATCGCTCGCTCCGTGCTGAGGCTATGGCAGGCAGGGAACATGCACAGCCAGTTAATGCAGCTGGCAAAGTCAGCTGGCAGTCATTTAACCGGGAACGCCAGTCCTATCAAACCCAAACAGCGCGGAGAAGGGCAACAAGCTCTTCCACTGTTTTTGCGATGACACCTCTAACACGCTTACAAAGACGCGTGATGTTTTGCGATACCGCCTCCCCCCGTGCCAAACCGC